>VDFB02228832.1:0-17019 GCA_007258455.2 Sequoia sempervirens
TAGATTTATCAGATCTAGCAATATGGTGATACTTCCAATCCTAAATCTAACCCAAATGATAAAGAAAGAGAAAAAGAGATAAGGTTTTAGAGAGATTCTTAAATTTAACACTAAACCTAAGATTAACAATGCAAATGATGAAACACTTGAAATCGACCAATCCCTCATAAACTAGTTTCTGCTTGACCTAGATGAATTTGCAATCTTATAGAAATAGTGCAATCTTCTAAGGTATTAAAGATTTTTCAGATTATGAACACTCATTCAAGACAACCCTATTGCAATTGAAATGAAAAAATAAGCACAATCAAACTAAGCACAATGAATGTATAAGTCCAAGCTAAATTTGCAAGGAAACTAACAATCAGTTGGTTGCAAAAAGTATGGACCAAATATTGTTGCAATACTTCAAGTATCAAATCATAAACACTATCAATTCTTCTAACATATATCTAGCATATCTATCAAATAAACTTAAGCAAATCCAAAGATAGAATCACAAGAACCATGCCAAATAAAATTCAACATAATGAAGGCACCAAATCACAATGTCTTCACTTGCATTAAACTACCCAAAGTAGAAACAATTCCAGTATTCTGTTACAACACTTGCTTGCTTGAAAATAAGACTAACTCCTAACTCTAGCTCTTGCTATACTGCTTAATTCTCTCCAATATCAAAACTATCTAGCCCTTACAAATGAGGCAGAATTCCATACTTATAGAAACCCCCCAAGATATTTCATCCTAATTAGGGTTTACAATAAAAATGGACATAAACAAGTCAGCCCAAGAAGTTCTAGAATAACATAATATAGCATTAAATGCTTGGGACTCATCTAGGTCAGCCTAGGATCTCTAATGTAATTTGGTCCAATGCATGTGAAGGATGAAGAAAAATAATGGGGAAGCACAAATTTTGATGTAGCACTGCATTAACTACTTCCCCCTCTATCCTTAGCGCGCTCCACCCTATCCTGCACCATAAAAAATACCTTGTCCAAGTCAGCCACAGGTGGCATAATCAAAACCTTAATCCTTCTTTTGATTAACTTGATATCATCTCTTGACTGCTTTACCACTTTGTCCCAATCCACCTTACTAGTTTGATATTTATCAATCACTGCAATGTAGGTAGCTGCATCATCCAACTCATGTTCAATGACTGGACCTTCATTTATAGGAGAATACACATCTCGCCACCATTTTCTGAACTGCTCCAAGCTAGAATGTTTTGGCACAAATATCTTTCTCCCAGTCATCACCTCAAAGAAGGAAATTCACTTATTGTAAATTTCAGTCAAAGTGTCATCAATTTTTTTCCCTTCTTTATATACCTTCTCCAAAGCCTTTTTCCTTATTTGTAGAATTTCAAACCATTCCCAAGGTTTTGCAATTCTTGAGGAAGGAAGA
Organism: Sequoia sempervirens; assembly: GCA_007258455.2. NCBI lineage: Eukaryota > Viridiplantae > Streptophyta > Pinopsida > Cupressales > Cupressaceae > Sequoia > Sequoia sempervirens. Next base: position 1,414 of record VDFB02228832.1, read on the forward strand.
ATACCATCACTCACCAATTTATCTTCAGTAAACTCCATGATGGTATTGGTCTTTTTTAGCAAGCGATCCACATCCTCCTTATCTTGAGCTATCACATTCCTTAACCAATCCAATGATCTCATTGCATCTCCTCTAGTCAAAAGGATGTCCTTGATAGCATCATATCCCTTGGTTTGTACCCCCTATAACTAGATGATTGTAGCATGTGTTTTTCCTTTCATTTTTTCCAGCTCTGATATTGTTTCTTGTGGTAGGAAGCTTGCAACAGGTGATGAGCAACTGATGGATTGCAAAGGCTTCATTAAATCTTTCAAGTACCTCTTGAGTTTATCATTTTTCTTCTTCAATTATTTCTTAGTTTATGCTTCTTTCCTCAACCTACCCAAGATCACAACACTAGAGCCCTCATAATCTTCAATCTATTGTTCCATGGAAGTAGGCCCTAGGTTGATGGTTTGCATATTGTAATCACTTCCAATTACATCATCTCTGTTCTTATCAAGGGTAGGAGTAGCAATGTGAACCACCCTATTATTTGCTTCATCTCTCTTAATCTTGGAGATGACCCTGGCTTTCTTCTTTCATTTACCCTTTCCTATATTTACCAATAGCTCATCCCAATTGGGAGGAGTGTCATCTACAACAATCTATTTACTCTTTAATTCTTTATCCAACCAACCCAAAACAATAGATTTTGATTGTACTTTGCTCCGTCCAACTTCATCTTGTTGATCCTTGGGCATATCTTTATTCAAATCCCATTTCTCAAGAATCTCCTCAACTGTTTCTTCCTTTACTTTATCATGCTCTTCTTCTTCATGTACTGGTGATGGAGTCCTAACTAGCATTTCCTCTCTCTGAGGAGGTCTATCTTCTTCACTCCTAGCATGTGAATCCTCATAAGTCACCAGGGGAGACTGTAACACCTCTATTTCTGCCTCAGTACTATAAAGCTCACCTTCTTGAAATTCTTCTTCTTCTGGATCTTGATGAATTTCTACTTCTTTGGATTCATCTAGTTCACTTGGTGCTTCATAGGAAGGAGGAATATTATCACGTTGTTTTGTAGTAGGAGTGACTGGAGGAGCATCTTTCCTTAGCACATTGTCCTTAGGAGGAGTTCTTGATTTCCTTGTGTATACATGTGTCCTTTCTCCCGAGCTCTCCACATTTATCACAGGTGGGCTAACTTCCTCCCCTGCCTTGAAGCTTTCCTTTTCTTTCTATATTATTCTTACTATCCTTCTTCTCTTGGGAACAAGGACACCAACCTCTTTAACTTCCCTTTCAGCTTCATCTTTTGCTAACTTCTTGGTCCTTGAAATATGCCTCCTTTTATTTGCAATAGGCTTTCTTTGTTTTTCTTCCTCCTGTACTTCCTCTGCCTGAACATCTTTAATTTTGATCTTAAAAGGAGATCTCACCTTCTCCTTACCCTTAGAATCTTGCTTAGCTGACTCCTCAAAGGTAGAATGAGATTCCAAGTCTCCCAATAAATCATAGGTGCATTGCACACCTTCACTTTCTAGTTCCCACATCTTGTTCTTAAGCCATAGTTTTGTATATTTAATCACCAAAGTCATAAGTTGCTCTAACTTTGTTTTCTCTTCCTCCAACCAGTCTACTTCTCTCATTGGTTTATCTTTCACTACCTCATAATCATGGCCCTAAATCAAATCTCCATCATCTTCCACTTGATCTAGAATGGTCTTCACATTAGATAGCCGAACCAAGTTAATAGGTAGCCTAGAAAACTTCTTCCTTCTAATCTCAAATTCATCACTGCAATTGGCCCAATAATCCTCTATATCAAAAATGGAATATTCATCCTCAATATGATTCCCAAGATAAGAAAAATGCTCTAAAACCTCATGAAAATTAATCATCTCAAAGTTCGGGTTTTTAGCCCTCCCGCGGAATCTAGGCTAGAGAGGAATTTTGGAAAATTCCTAGCCAGGAATATTTTAGCGAAGTAAACAAAAAACCATCCAATAATCATTTAATCAACTATCATTAACTAAGAAACAACATGATACATCCTTAAATAATTCAAATTGATCATACAATGCATAATCACTAGTTAATAAATCATACTATCTCTCAATTCTTCATTTTCAACAAAGTTTCAGAGAATTCCACCCAGGAAAAAAATCTGCTAAGCAGGCATAACTCTGAATTACAGCACATTTCAGGAAAACAAAGAGAAAATGGAAAGTTAGAGAATTCTCGCAGTTAAGGAATTCCGTGAAGGCTTCAAATTTTTGGACATCAACGTTTTCTTGTGACTTCACTCAAATTGATCGAATGATCACAAATTTGAGGATCTTGGGCTTGCAACTAGCTTGATTTAAACCTCATAGAGATCATCTTTGAATTGAAAACTCCTCCTAAAGTAAGTCAAGAGGGATTGGTGATGCCCTAGGCACGAAACCCTAAAATTATGCCATGAATGCACAGGACAAGCTTGGGCCCAACTTACTCATTTGCTAGGTTTTCAAAAGGTTCCTTATGGCCTACACAAGGAAGCTACCCTATAATGAAATCAAAAAACAAGCTTGAAAAACCTACTTAGGGATCATCAATCAAACAGATTCGAACAATCCTAGCTTCCAAATGTTCAATGCCCAAACATACAAAAATTCAGACTACAAGTGCACTCAAATGCCAAAGAATCACTCTCATTTGAAAATCAAAAGCAAGGCAATGAGTACATACCATCGATGAAGTGACACTCGATTACAACAATGACAGAACAATCTTTAGTGCCCAACAAACAAAAGTAATTATGATGACACCCAGGAAAATCAACACCAAATCCATCCAAGCACTCAGGATCAAGCACTCTAGATCAATAGAAAGAAAATGATACAATTTAATGGTGCAAAACTCCCCAAAATCAAATAAATAGTTGTCGCAGAAATCATACAATCGAGCATTAATGTAGTCGACAAGACAAGCCAAACTAAAACCCAGGAATCTGACAGAGAGACAAAATTTTAGAGAAATCAAGTCACCATGCAATTCTATGAAGGACAAAAATCTTTAGATCATAGTGCAAAGCAACCACCATCGGGTTTTCAAGGAAGCCGAGGAATTCTGCCAAGAGTGGATTTTCCTGAGAGCAATGAAAAACATGGAATGAGTCTAAAACTTGAGGTTTTCAATCAATACCATAGAGGGATCATCATTGGAGGAAAGATAAACATCCAAGCACATTCCCAAGCAAGAAAATCCTCAAAATTGAAGGGCCAAAACACCAGGAACAAAAGAAAAAAGGGGGTCCCTGCTTTTAGTGGGGCATGTGTGTGAATAACTACACAACAGTACTCATGTTCACTGAATTATTGTAAGAAAATTCTACTTGTGCAAGGACTAAATACCAACTTTCGATCTTCTCTCCAACCAAACATCTTAGAAAATTCCCCAAACTCCTATTAACTACCTCTTTCTATCCATTAGTCTATGGGTGAAATGTAGAACCAAACTTCAAATATGTCTTTAACTTCTTCCAAAGTGTCCTCCAAAAGTAACCAACAAATTTTACATCTTTGTCTGAAACAATACTCCTAGGTAATCCATGCAATCTTACCACTTCCTTGAAGAATAAGTCTGCTACATGTATTGTATCTGTTGTCTTCTTACAAGGTATGAAATGTGCCATTTTAGAAAATCTATCTACCACCACAAATACAGAATCATTACCTCTTTGTGTCTTCAACAAACTAAGTATGAAATCCATGTTGATATCTTCCCAAGGTCTCTCCGGAACTGTCAAAGGCTTATACAACCCAACATTCTGACTACTCCCTTTTGCAACTTGACAAAATTGGCAACTCTACACAAATTTCCTGACATCCTTATGAATATGTGGCCAAAAGTAATTCTCACTCACAAATGCCACTATTTTATCAACTCTAAAGTGTCTTGGAATTCCTCCACTATGCTTCTCCTTCACTAAGTTATCCCTCATTTAACTCCGGGGTATACACAATTGATTGCCTCTAAACAACATGTCCTCCTGAATGAAATAATCCAACCACTAACTTCTATCCTCTGAAACTGGTTCATTACATGCTCTCCAAGGTTCTACAAAATCTGAGTCTTCCTCATACAAGTTCTTCAACTCATCAAAGCCTAATACCTCCACTCTCATCTTTGTTAGTAAATTCCTTCTCCTACTCAAAGCATCAACAACTATATTTGACTTTCCACTCCTATTCTTCAAAACAAAAGTATAACTCTGCAAGAACTCTACCCATCTCATGTGTCTCTGATTCAACTTACCTTGACTGTTCAAATATTGCAAAGCCTAATGATCCGTATACAACACAAACTCCTTAGGCAACAAATAATGTCTCCACTTCTTCAAGGCTTGAACTATGGCATAAAATTCCGATCATACACTGAATATCTTCTCCTAGCATCATTCAATTTCTCAACAGAAATAAGCTATAGGTTCTCCTTGACTCAACACTACTCCAATTGCATTTCCACTTGCACCACAGTCTACTTGAAATATGGTAAAGCCAACACAGGCTACTCAGTCACCTTCTACTTCAACAACTCAAAACTTTGATCTACTCCAGATTTCCATCTAAAATTCTTCTTATCTACTCTCATTGTTTATGTCATAGGACTACAAATAGAACTAATATTCCTAAGAAAATTTTGGTAAAAACTAGCCAATCCATGAAATGGTCTTATCTCTCCAATCACTGATACATTTTGACTCAAATTTTGATGAAATTTCGATGAACTTTCGTCAGAATTATTTCGTCAATTTTCTGAAAAAATTTGAAATGTCAAAATTTTGACCCAACATCATTGGCTAGGTCATAATTTCAATGTTTCAAAGTTCGTCAAAAAAATTGACGAAATAATTATGATGACATTTCATCAAAATTTGAGTCAAAATGTATCAGTGAATACTATCTAGTGTAGGCAACTCAACAATTGCTTTCACCTTCTCAGGATCCATCTTAAATCCATCCACAAAGATTACAAATCCCAGATATACCAATTCTTCCTTCATCAAACTACACTTCTTAATGTTTATCAGCAACTGCTCTTCTCTCAACCTTTGAAAAACTTGTCTTATATGCAAAAAAAATTCTTCTCTACTCTTACTGAAAATCAAGATGTCATCCAAATACATGATCACAAACTTACCCAGAAATATCTTCAATACCTCATTCATCAACCTCATGAAAGTACTTGGTACATTTTTCAATCCAAAAGGCATCACCAACCACTCATACAATCCTTCATTCATCTTGAATGTTTTTTTCCACTCATCCCCTTCTCTGATTCTAATCTAATGATATCCACTCTTCAAATCTATCTTTGTAAAATATTTAGCTCCACTCAAACAATCCATAATGTCATCCATCAAGGCAAAGGAAATCTATACTTCAGCATGATCTTTTTTATGGCTCTAGAAATACACATCCTCCATTCTCCCATCCTTCTTAGGTGCTAGCACAACAGGTACTACACAAGGATTAAGCTTTCTCTAATCAAACCCTTCCTCAACAATTCTTGCACTTGTCTATTCAACTCTTCATTCTCTGTAGGTGTCATCCATGTGCTACTTTATTAGGAAAACTAGCTCCATGAATCATATCCATGCAATGACTAATACTCCTCATAGGTGGTAATCCATGAGGTACATTATCTGAAATGATCTCCTCATATTCTATCAACAACTCCTTTATCTTCTTTGGTTGTTCTTCTACATGCTTCAAGTCTTCAACCTTCTTAGGAACCAAGGCATAACACATGTTCACATGTCTCAACCCATCTAGGAATCTCCTTCCATCAACCAAACAAACTCTAGTACTCATACAAACATCAACTGTAGGAACATCTTCCAATGGCAACAAATTTTGCTTCATCCCATTAGCAACAATGGTATATATGTTCTTCTTTCCATCATGAATAGCCTGTTTATCATACTGCCAAAAATTTAAAAAACATGGCATATTGTATCGCAGCATAAAAATGGTCATGTCTATAATCTGGCAATTAATTAAATATTTATTATTTAATTAGTTTTCTAAAGTCCTCTACATATGATTAAATTTAATTAATTTAATTATATTGTTCATTCATCTTATTCTTCTTCCATAATTAAATAAATTTATTTTATTTAATTATTTTCATATCCACTTAATTAATTAAATAAATACATTTTATTTATTTAAATTAATTATCACTGTTTGAATTTAAATTAAATCTTTTGATTTAATTAAATTTAAATATCTCTTTTCTTCTATTTTAATTCCTTCTTCTAATTAATTAAATGTTTCATTTAATTAATTTCATAAAAGTGATTTAATTAAATAAATCTTATTTAATTAAAAATATCTTATGCTTTCTTTCTAAATCACAATTAGGTATTTTATTTGATTGTGAAATCTTCTCACATCATAATTAAATATTTTATTTAATTATGAGATCTTCTGCTTTTTTCATAAATCCCGATTAAAGCTCTTTTCTTATCACAAACTTTCTTTTGCTTTTAAAAGCTTAATTAAATATTTTATTTAATTAAGAAAAGTTGAATGTCATCCACAAATAAATATTTGAATTTTTAATTCATTATTTATTAGCTTTTAAATCTTTCTTTTATTCTTTTAAAGAAAGATGATTTCTTATCCTCTTATCTTTTTCCTCTTTCATAAAAATGGAAAAATCTTGTTTTTAGGTTTCTTCTATTTTCTCTTCAGTTTCATCTTTCTTCAGCCATTCGATCTGCTAGGAATTATCACAACCGTTAATCAAGACAGCCAATCAAAATCATTCAAAAAACTCTATAAATACCTGTGTGAATCCAAGCATTGGTAATAGGCAATTAATTATCTAGTTCATGCATTTAATCCATTTAGTATTCATTTATCATAGCATCATGTTTATTTCAAGCTCATTAGTTTAAATCATTATAATAGCTTAATCTCACATCATACATCATATCAAAATCTCATTCTTTAGGAAGACAGTTTGTTGAGCCTAGCCTATAATCTGAGAACAAAATCTGGAATCGACAAAAACACTAAAGATAGAGGACGATAGGACGGCAATCAAAGCAGAATACTGAGTTTGCATTTCTCTACTTTTTTATATTCTGTTTTGATATAATGTCTTATTGGTGTGCTTAAATAGTATTTTATTTCAATTCATTTACGCATATTATTTTTGACCACACATTAAATCACATACATCCATAGGCATAATATCACACAAAACTTCATCATGGTAATTTCCTATCTTTAATTTCACCAAACATTGTTCACTTACATTATCTTATGCTCATCCAGATCTAAAATCGATGGGGCTTGGTGTTTCAACCTTTCCAACCCCAATTTAGTCACCATCTCTTCAAAAACCAAGTTCTCATAGATTCCAGATCAACAATCACTTTGCAACATTTACCATTCACCTTGCATCTAGTTTGAAACAAGTTATTTCTTTGTAATGGATCCTTTTCTAACTCACTTTGATATAATACTCTTTTGTTCACCAATACTTCTCCATCTTCTAGTTTATTAGATGATCCAACATGATCTTCCTCAACCAAGGTTGTTCTTCTATTGTTATCTATGTTTCTACTTGTCTCTCCCCGGTTACATTCAAATGCTTTATGTCCCTCTCCACGACATTTAAAACAAGTTCCCCTAAATACCCCTTTCTCTTGTCCTCTATCATCTTTTCTATAATCCTCATTTTGGTAACTACCATATCCTCCTCTTCGATAAGAATTTCCATCACCTATATGGTATGAATTATCATTCTTATTGAATTCCTTATCCTTATTCTAATTTTCAAAAGTTCCTCTTCCTCCTCCAGTAAAAATTCTTCCTCTTTGAAATCTTCCACCTCTTCCTCTCTATCTCTGCTCATGTCTTTTATTCAGCTTCTCTTCTTCTTTTAGGGCACATTGATATGCCTCTTCCACACTCTACAAATTAATCAAACTAATCTCATCTTGTATAGATGACCTCAAACCATTCACATATCTAGCTACTTGCTCAATTTCCTCCTCCGAATGTCCATATTTGATGTTCAACTTATAGAACTCCTCAGTATATTCTGTCACACTTAAATCTCTCTGCTTCAAATTTTGCAACTTTCAAAAGAAACTAATTTGATAATCTCTAGGTATAAACTTTGACTTTAACTTGTTCACCATCCAATCCCATGACTTAATTTTCTCCTTTCCTCTTCTTTTCCTACCTGTCTACAAATGTTCCCACCACGGGGATGAATGTCCTCTCAACTCTATATAATAAAACTTCACCTTCTTATCTTTAGTAGTACCTTCAAATTCAAAATAATTTTCCATCTTTGTAATCCAATCAAGCAATTCTTGTAAATCCAAATTACCATTATAATCCAATGGATTGAAATGTGGTTTTGTATTCTCTCTAGTTAGAGCTCTTATGAACCTCTCTTCTCCTTGATCTAGGCCAGGTTACTCTTCTCTTCCTCTTCATCACTCACATCATCAACGGGTCAACCTATCCTTTGGGCCATTTCAACTACATCTAATCTAGCAGCAATTCCTCTCAACATCTCCATTAAATTTGGGTCTTCACTTCCATGCGCCTCATTTCCTCTAACATTTATTCTTCCTACCATCTTTACACAAGTCCTTTGTAGTTGCAGGTCGAATCCTCAATTCGCCACCCCACAACAAATCTTCAACAAGATTTTACAAAATCTGACAATTGCACAAGGAATGAATCTCGCTCTGATGCCAATCTGATGCAACCATGGTAGGAAGGTCCTCAAGGAGAACAATTCGGACCTTGCAGTAATAGTCACACAATAGAAGCAACACAAAATATGGAGGAAAATGCAGATTAAAACATTCTCATTAACATAAATCTCAATTACAAGAAGCTGACAACATCTGGGCTTATAGATTCAGCTCATAGGCCTAATACAACATGTCCAAAATACCATATTCCTATATGCTCCTTAATGCAAGCTAAAATCTAACATATCAAAACCTATCTTTCTCAATTATGATCAACTCTCCTTTATAATTATCTATTACAAGCTTTATATCCTATCCGCTAATCTAGAATCATCCATGTCAGCTAAGATTATTACAATCTCCAATGAAAGAAAATGTATCGTACACATGAATAGGTTGGCCTCAAATTTGAGTTATCCCATCAACAAGTGCATAGAATGAAGTGTGGACCTATAGTGAAGGTCGAGGACACTCCATGGAACAATTTGAATCACACCGTCGAGATCCACAAGTTATGGGAACGATCCACGAATGACCAAACTAGTCATTGGGCTTGAAAATTATTTCGGTGTTGTTTCAAGAAACGACCATCAAATTCAGAAGTGATAACTTGCTGAAAAAATATCCAATCACGCTCAAATCTTGGAATAAGGAAAATGAACATGTCCACGATGTACACAAAGATCCGCAAGGTCTTGTGAGAAAATATGATGAGTCCACCAACATGAACTAAGAAAGAAAAAAAAAGGAACAAAACTGAAAGAAAAAAATATTTTTGGTTGATGCAAGATTGCCAAGAACCAAGGATGCTCCTACATCAAATTTCTTCATCACATCTAGCATAAAAATTCCCAATATTTGCATCATCTCTTTTAATGTAGCATCTACTTCCAAATACCTTAAAGTACTTCACAATAGGAATCTTACCAGTCCATAACTCAGAAGGAGTCTTTGTGTTGCTACCTCTAATTTGAACTCTATTAAGAACATAAACAATAGTGTGTATTTCCTCTCTCCAGTACACATCAGGTACATTTGATTCTTTCATCATGGTTGTTGCATCTTCTTGTACCATCCAAATTTTTCTCTCAACTAGTCCATTCTATTAAGGGGTTCTCAGAGAAGAAAATTATATTTTTATGCCATGCTCTTCACAAAATGCATTAAATTCACTAGAAGTGAATTCTTCACCTCTATCAGATCTCAAAAATTTGATTCTTAGTTTCACTTCTTTCTCCACTCTTGCTTTGAACACTTTAAACCTATCCAGAGCCTGATTCTTCTCTCTAAGAAAATCAACCCATGTCATTTGAGAATAATCATCAATAAGGAGCATGAAATACCTATCACTATTTAGGCTTCCTATTCTAGTTGGACCATAGAGGTCCGCATGAATTAATTCCAACATTCTGGTAGTAGATTTATCCTTTCCCTTAAAACTGCATCTAGTCTGTTTCCTTAACTAACAACTTTTACAAATAGTATTAGTAGGCTTTGTGATTTTAGGTAGAACTCAGACAACATCTCTTGAACTGATTCTAGCCAAATTATCAAATTTTACATGTCCCATTCTCTGTTGCCACAACCAGCTTTCATTGACTTGAGATACAAGGTGTTGAACATCAACACCCTTAAACTAATAGATGTTTCCATGAGTTCTTCTTTGTACAACAACCATTTCTCCAGATCCTTTTACGATCTCATAGGTATTATTCTAAAACATGAGTTTAAAACCATTGCTACACATCTGTCCAAAACTCAAAATGTTATTCCTTAAACCCTTTACATAATATACATTATCAGTGTTGTGTATTCCATCAAAACTAATTGTACCTTTCCCAATAATCTTTCCTCCTGAATCATCACCACACATGACCAAACCACCATCATAGTTTTCAAGTTTAGTAAAATTACTTTTATCTAGCATGAAAATCATCAACCAAAGTACCTTCCATCTCATTCTCTTTGTTCTATGGAACATTCTTTCTTGCACATTTTCTAGGGTTAGTAGACACGGATTTATTTTCCAAGGATAAAAATAAGCATTCACCATCATCAGCCTCATAATTAAATTCATCATTAGATATTCCAGTTTTTTCTTTAACATAATACTACTTGTATTTCTTATCCTTTCTATCTTTATCTTTATAATCCTTGTTCTTCTTATGTACAACCCTATTCAGACATCTTCAAGCATAATAACCAATATTACCACAATTGAAACATTTGAAGGGAAACATACCTTTATACTTACTAGTACCTTTCTTCAACTTCTTGGTAAAATTCACTTCCAACTCATCAAAACCATCACTATCTAGATTATCCTCAATCTTTGTTGCTTTAAATGTTGTTTGTATCTTTTCCTCTTTCTTTCCAAACTTTCTCATCTCAAATATTGTCAAGGTGCCAAATAACTCTTCTTTAGTGTATTTCTTAGGATCATACATTTCTTCAATAACTGAGATCTTATCACTATAACACTCAGGTAGGGTTATTAGGATCTTCTCAATTATATCTTCAACAGCCAACTTTCCCCCTTGATTTCTAACTTCATTTGCTGCAAGTTCAACCCTCTAGAAATAGCTTGCAAAATCTTCACCTTCTTCCATTTTCAAATTCTCATATCTGTCCTTTGCCATCAACTTCTTTGTTAATTTCATTCTATCATTTCCTTCATAAAGATCTTCCAATTTTTTCTAAACTTCATAAGCAATGCCCAATGAAATAACCTTAGTTCACTCAGTTGTAGACAAAGCATTGAAAATAACATACTTCACCTTTTCATTCTCATCATAAGCATAAACCTCATATGTAGTAGTAAGACCACCCATCAAAGCAACATACTTCATCTCAATAGCCTTCCAAGTCTTGTAACCAAGAGAGATAATATATCCTCTAATATGCACTTTCCAGTCACTGTAATCAGATCCATCAAACATAGGGGTCACCAACTTATGTGCCATCGAATCTTCCTTAAGCGGTTAAGCTCTACACCAAGGAACCAAAGCTATGATACCAATTGTGAAAAGGCACAACACAATTGAGAGGGGGGGTGAATTAGTTGTCACCAAAATTAAACTCAAATCTTCAACACTTATCAATTTCATAACCACACTTTTCTCTTATTAAATATGAAAATGAAATGCAGATAATAGAAAGCAAAATCAACACAATGAACACCAAATTTTACGTTGAAAACCCAATAAGGGAAAAACCACGGTGAGGATTAACTCACAATATAAAGTGATAGAAAAAATGAATACAAAGGCTCATTGCCTAGAAGAAGACTCATTGTCCAGATACAAAGGCTCACTACCTACTGAATGGACCCACTGTCCAATAGTGAGGCTCATTCCTATAGACACAAAAGAAAACAATAGATCCACCACAATATTTTACACACATCCACAGCCTTGATCAGAAGATTACAGAAACCTTCAGCTCACTGCCTTCAAGAATCTAACATAATGAATTACTTCACTTGTAGCCTACTTCCTTACTTTGCATCATCTAAACCTTAGCATCTTGACTTGCATTTATACCATCTTCAACCTTAGAAACTTTCTCCAAGGTTACCCACATATGTTTCATTTCATAAATTCAAATTAGGTCGGAAACACAACATTCCCATAGTGGAAAGGAATGAGAGTGGACCAATTAAATACTTAACCAAGACCAAAAGAAACATCTTGGATCAACCACATGCTTCCTTAATTAAATTTAATTCTTCATATGAAGTGTAAACACCAGGTCAGCCAAACCTAATGAAAACAAAAAATGAGCATTGAAGTACACACTTTCCAAGATAACATGTGGATGATGTAACATGCTTCATTATGCATGAGAACACATCTTAGATACTTCCAGATACATTTGTAGTAGGTGTAACGACCTTTGAACATAGAACTCATTCCAACAATCCATTTGGACTATGAAAACTCATACCACTACTCTAAAACATAACTTTCGGAGAACGAAAACTTGAATATTTTTTCTAGGACATAGAGAACACCATCACAAGACATATTCCAGATTCGCAAGACTTAAAACAAAAAAATAGAGGACTATAGAGCAAAAAATTTCTCCTAATCCATAGAAAACCAACTCTACCAAATGAGTTCACACACCATTGAACACAAATTTCACCTTTCATCAAACCAACTGCAACCAATCAAGAGATATCACTAAAAGAGCACCATCAACAAACCTTCATATTCGCACAACCAAAGGATTAGAACAAGAGAAACATGGAGCACAATCCAGAGAACATTCTAAAAACATACATAACTCTGACTTCACTCTTTGTTAATTTTCTCAAAAGCACTTGGTAACCCATCATTTTAGTACATCTACAACATCATAAGGATAGCTCCATGTACTCACAACATCTCAACAGTGTCTCAACTATACATGCACAATCTACAACATACTAAACTATGTTAAAATCAATGAAAATATTAATGCCAACACCACCAAAATTTCTCATACTTGCAACAATCTCCCCATTTTTCATTGATGGAAACACATTATGTGAAATACCATCAAAGACCACAAATACTTACACAATATTTTGGGAGAACACCTTCTCTCTCTTCTACTATTTTTCACATGACTCTCTCTCCCCCTTTGATAGCAATGGAAAATACAAAAAGCTATGATTACTCCCGCTTAGGAGAACACCCATTCAACTCTCCCTGCGTAGTAGACCCATTCATCAGTCTAGATAAATGAAGAATTTTTGCATTCACTAGACTGGAGCACCTCCATGTGCACCTAGTTTGGAGGGCCAATGACCCCCAACCTCTCCCTAAGATAATCAAAAGTATCCTTCAGAAGAGCCTTAGTAAATATATCTATACTCTGTTCCTTTTTTGATACATACTCCAACCTGACTTTATTCTCCAACACCTTCTCTCTTAGGAAATGATATCTAATAGATATGTGCTTTGTTCTTGTGCATTACCAGATTCTTTGAAATGTTTATAACACTTGTATTTTCACAAAAAATAGAAATAGGCTCATCACATATCACTCCAATGACTTTCAAAGTTTGCTTCATCTACAAAACTTGTGTGTAGCAAGATGCTACAACAATATATTATAAATTTGTAGTGGATAAAGAAACCAAGTCATGTTTCTGACTCAACCATGAAACCAATCTTCCACCAAGAAAGAAAGCACCTCCATTGGTAATTTTCTGGTCATCCACACAACCAACCCAATCTGCATCAACATAAGCACTCAAAGTGAAATCAACACCCTTAGGATGCCATAAGCCATAATCCGGTGTACCTTTAAGATATCTAAATATCCTTTGTATAGCTATAACATGTGCCTCTTTAGGATCTTCTTGAAATCTAGAAACTAAACATACTGCATGCATTATATCCGATTAGGTAGCAGTAAGATACAATAGTCCACCAATCATAGATTTGTATTTGCTCTGACCAGCTTTAGCAGATTCATCATCTTTACTCAGCTTGCATCCAATCACCATAGGAGTACTAACCGGTTTGGAGTCATCCATTCCAAACTTCTTCAACAACTATTTCACATATTTCTATTGTGAAATGAATATCCCCTTATCAGGTTGATTTACTTGAAGAAGAAGAAGAAAGAAATTCAACTCACCAATCATGGACATTTCAAATTCTTTTTGCATTTCTTCTGAAAATATTTTACACATACCTTCATTTCCTCAAAAAATGATATCATCAACATATACTACCACTATCAACATTTTGTTACCTTACACTTTGAAGTAAATATTGTTGTCAAAAGAGCCTTTATTGAATCCTTGCTCTGTCAGGTATCTATCCAATCTTGCCTACCATGCTCTAGGAGCTTGCTTCAGTCCATCCAATGCCTTCTTCAACTTACAAACCATATCTAGTTTGTGTGATAACTAAAATCCTTTAGGTTGTTCCATGTATACTTCTTCCTCCAATTCACCATTCAATAATGTTGACTTGACATCCATCTGATATACTTTGAAGTCCTTGTGGGAAGAAAATGCCAAAAACAACCTAATTGCTACCATTCTACCCATAGAGGCAAATGTCTCTTCAAAGTTTATGCCTTCAACTTGTGAGTATCGCTTGCATACAAGTCTTGCTTTATTTCTTATAACTTCACCATTTCCATTCAACTTATTCTTGAACACCCATTTTGAACCAATTACATTCTTATTCATAGTTCTAAGAATCAATTCCCATGTCTGATTCTTCTCTATTTGTTGCAACTCTTCTTTCATAGCTCTAACCCAAATTTCATCTTCACATGTTTCACACACAGACTTAGGTTTTATTTTAGAAAGTAAACACAGATTTACCTTAGCTGTAACTTTACTTCTAGTTTTCACATCTTCACTCTTATCTCCAATTATCTATTCCTCTAGATGATTCTTCTATGCATAATTAGGATTCTTAACAACAGATTCTAGGGTTTCTTCTCCTACTTCTTCTTCCTCCTCCTTATTCTCTTCAGGTACTGTTCACAGATAGGATCATCAGTTCAACTTCACTTATCTCAATAGGTTTGTGCATGTCCTCATCAAATTTCACATTAGCACTCTCAACAATCTTCCTCAATCTTTTATTGAAGCATCTATATGCTTTGTTGGTAGTTGAGTACCCAAGAAAAATCCTTTCATCACATTTGGCATCAAACTTTCCAATATTTTCATCATCTCTTTTAATGTAGCATCTACTTCTAAATTCCTTAGAGTACTTCACAGTAGGTGTCTTACAAGTCCATAACTCAAAATGAGTCTTTGTGTTGTTGCCTCTAATATGAACACTATTAAGAACATAAGAAAATAGTGTGTATTTCCTCTCTCTAGTACACAT
>VDFB02228836.1:5922-53082 GCA_007258455.2 Sequoia sempervirens
GCAGCCGTGAGATGTGTGTTATAAAAGTTGAATCCAGTTACAATGTATGTTGAAATTTAGAAATTAGAGCTCTTGTTCACTGAGCTTGGTGAGGTGTTCTTCATCCATTATGGGTTGTATTGTACTACTGATATTACTTAATTTTAATATATTAAAAAAAATATGAACTCATAAATTAAATATCTAACTTTTCCATTGATTAGATTTGCTACCGAAGACTATAGAACACACTTCAAATTTTTGGAGAGAGAACAAATATTGCAAGTGGTATTTTTCTTGGTTTTTTTAAGAAATATAGAAGATAAGCTTTTCTATTGAGAAATTGTGAAAATTGAATTGTTCTCAAAATTAAAAATGTATATTCATATTTTTAAATAGAATTTTTTTTTTTGAAATTTAGAAAAGTTTATTCATATATTTGAAGAGAAAGAATTCTTTATAAATGTTAATTTTTATGTTTTATAAAATAATGGAAAAGGATTTTTTTATAAGATTTGTATAAAAAAATTAAAATTATTTACTTATTTAATCACTTAAAATTTTAAATGAAATTAATGGAAAATGTTATCTTTTCATACTTGTATAAAAATGTGAGAAAATATAATTTGATTGATTTTTTATTCATTAAAATTCTAAGAAAATGTTGATGATTATTGAGTTCTCCCTCTCTCTATTTTTACAACCTTAGCTCTCTCTATCTTTATTTCTCCCTCTACCCCTTTATATCTCTCTATCTATTTACCTCCCTTTCTTCATCTCTACCTCTCTAATGCCCCAAGCTGACAAGCTCTAAACAAAACCTGATATATCAACTTTCTTTTTGAAACATTGACAGCAAGACTGATAATGCAACAATGACATGTCACACTTGCACAACAACATGCACACAAATGTCACAATGACACAACACCATAGGTAACAAGGCAAATCACCATTGCATAAGCAAGGTGACAACAACCAAAGATTAACTACTTGTGGGATAAATCCACCATGATGAACATACAAGAGGGGAAGAGAGGACAACACCTACACAATGATTAGTTACTAAACCATGATCACATTCTCTCACAACACCACACTAGGATAGGATGAGGGAATCATCAACCTCCAATCGACATCCAAACACACTAAACAACTCTAAACACAGAGGCAAGGGAAAACCTTCACAAGAGGTTGCTTAACCAAAAGGCACAACTCACCATAAATAGGAATGACAACAAGTCACTTTCAGACAACCTCATGCTTTCCAAGTCATCTTGTCGCAACGCAACAACACACAATAGGAAGAACTACTCCACAACACCCAATGACCTCTAAGAAATGTAGAGGACACTAACAAGGCCAACCAAGAAGGATTATGACCTTCCTAAGTATTCACAAGACTAGTAGAACAATCTCCCAAACCCTAGGTTTGACAACTGGTCATTTTAGAAGGTTGCACACACAACAATGCAGGACATGACATAAATTATTAATGACACTTGAAAACTAGGTCAAGGTACTACTAGGACCCTAGGAATATGGTGAACAACTTTCATTTGTAAAATTTTCCTAAATAAAGTCTTAAAAAATTAGGGAAAGATTAAGTTTAGAGACTACAAGAACAATCTCCCAAACCCTAGGTTGAACAACCGGGTCATTTTAGAAGGTTGCACACACAACAATGTATGAGATGACACAAGTTCTCAATAATGACATTTGAAAACTAATTCAAGGCACTACTAGGACCCTAGGGCTATAGTGAACAACTTTCATTTGTAAATTTTTCCTAAATGAGGTCTAAAAAATTTAGGGAAAATTTAAGTTTAGAGATAAAGAAATTTTGACTAGGTTTTGAAGGTTCAAACGACCAAGACAAAAAATATAACAGGTATAAAAATTATTTGGAAATGGCATTAGGTTTATAAAATCTCTATTTATTTTTGTTTAAGAGGGTTTATATTCTACTTTTTATTTGGGGATGAGGTCGCCCAACCACAGGACCAGGCTGCCCCAACACACTTAGGAAAAAAGATAAGTTTTCTAACCTATAAAAATAGGCCACCCCAAATACCAAGCCACCCCAATAGCCTACTAGGTTGCCTCACCTACTACTAGGCCACCCGAATGGAAAGCTAAAATTTGGTCAACCTAAGTATATTTGGAGCAAGATAGGGTTGCCTAGATGAAGGACCAAGCTGCCCAACTATGAAGTATGACATGTATATTCATTTTAAGCACTAGATAAAATGTTCCTAAGTTTGTTTTAGTATTTGAACATCATAATATTGAAAACCATAAAGGATTCATGCTTGGTACCAATATTGAGACACACAAATGAGAAAAATACTCTTTTCAACTATAAAGTTTACACCCATCTCAAAGAGAGGTTCTTAATCATCAATATTACAATTATATCAATGAATAAAAATCTAATTACATTAATTGAACTTGAAATAATATGGTACCATAATCAAGTTTGATCCTCAAACCTCTGGTCCCAACGATGGTTACCATGCAAATCGACCTCGTAGAATCGAAGGATCCACTCCATTGTGCTAGGAGAGGTATTTCCCATTACATTGCTTTCAAATGCATTACCATGCAACTCCACCAGTTAATAAAACACAAAATATAAAATAAATGTACCTAGAAAAATCTAGAAAAAGTGAATGGATGGCTATGAAGGGAGAAATGCGAATAGCGTCCCAATGTCGTTGGAATCATGAAAAACATCTTATAATCTTGTAATATCTTATGTATAAGATAGAAAGAAAAGAAGAGATGAGAGAAAGAGCTTAGAGATTAATTAGGGAGGACTTGATACTTCTGTGATAGGTCGCAGTCCACCCCTTCCTATAGTAGTCATGAACACCTGAGAGTGGTAAGAAAAGAAGATTTTATATACTCAGATTCAACTAAAACTGCTCATAGTTGTAGTTATGATCCTCTATTGCATTATTTTCTTTTACTCCTTGCACAGGGAATAGGTTGTTTCAAGAGATATTTAGCAGCAGAGGAATTGGAGGCATCGTAACCAGGAGGAGTGATTCAGTACTGCAAGTGGGCTTATGAAAAAAAATGTTTATACTATCTTTCAACTTTATATTTTCTATCATCTTTATCTTATTTTATTCATGAGATATCGTAACTATTTTTTTTTCTTTTTCTTCTGTAATGCTACCAATTCATCTGCTTCAAAGTATTTGCTTATTTACATAGAGTTATCTAATACAATGGTGAAACTTGGCTTACATGAATATATTTGCTTCATACAGATTATGTTCTACAACACTAAATCTTGTATATATTTTTCCAGAGGAAAACAATATTCATGCTTCCATATATAAATAAATATAAAGCAATATATTTCATTGTACATTCATTTGGAAAATAATAATGCTAATCTTATACATGCTGTTACTTTCTTTTCTTTTCTTTCTATGTTATAATACTATAATGTTGTATGTATAGAAAGGATAGTTAGATAGTTCCATATCTAGGTTTAGTCCACATATTTTCAAGGGATTTGCATAGTGCAGTATGGTATAATTTAGTTGGGTCTTTTGTCTCCACTATAAATGATTGGAATTATGTCTAGTCGAGGGGTTGGTATATGTTGGTTTTGGGTTCAAGCAGAGATTCTCTGCATTTTGAGTATCTACTTTGCAGAAGGTTGTAACATTTTTGATATTTAAT
This sequence comes from Sequoia sempervirens, assembly GCA_007258455.2. Taxonomy (NCBI): domain Eukaryota; kingdom Viridiplantae; phylum Streptophyta; class Pinopsida; order Cupressales; family Cupressaceae; genus Sequoia; species Sequoia sempervirens. The sequence goes on from VDFB02228836.1 coordinate 9,601, forward strand.
ATAAATCTCATCCTTATGATAAAAAATAAACATGGGAAACATAAAAATGTGAGAGCTTATAATCATAGGCTCAAGGAACTTCTGGTGAAACTTGAAAACAAACCTCTTGATAGATTGAAGAAGATGAAAGTTGTTCCATCCTCCTCTAATGCTAATGCTTATAATCGAGCATTGGATATAGAGAGTGAGGAAAAAACATCTTCTCGGGAAAAAGAAAGAAAAAATGTGAGAGTTTATAATCATAGGCTCAAGGAACTTCTAGTGAAACTTGAAAGCAAACCTCTCAATGGATTGAAGAAGATGAAAGTTGTACCACCCTCCTCCAATGCCAATGCTTATAATCAAGCATTGAATATAGAGAGTGAGGAAAAAAAATCTTCTTAGGAAAAAGACAGATAGAAGATGAAAGTTCAAATGAAAGAAGTGACAATGAATCAAAGACTATTCAAGCCTTGAGAAGGGATATAATGAGAATGATGAATGAATTGAAAGTAGAAAAAGAGGCTACCAAATAAAATAAGGAACTATGGTATACCAAATGTAAAATACAAGGTCATATCAAAACAAATTATCCTTAGAAATTATTTTGTGACATCTCCAAGTCTTAGGAAATTCCATTAAGGAATGCCCATTTAACCTAAATATAAGAAGCACACAAATGCTCTTCACACAAGGTGAGTAATCCAACCCACCTAACACACTACCAAAGAAATAGAACAACAACAATAATAATGCATCACTTGGTGGGAATCGTAATAAGAGAGGGAAAAAAAATGTTAAAAAATAATAGTAGGGTGAGAAGCATAATTCAGTACAATAACAAAGGAATTCCCATGACACAATATCACAAATATAATAAATGGAGACATTTCGTCAGAGAATATCAAAATGATCAGAACAAGGCTAGAATGCTATGCAAGTGGTGTGGTCCAGGAAATCATGGAGACACATATTTTCCAAAAAAAAGATTTTATTAATATGATAGAAATGGAAGGACAAGATTTGGTAGTTTAGGCCATCACTCGAGCATAAACTAAAAAGGTTATATATCCAAACCCTCAAATAGAGAAAGAAAGGCTCCAAGAAGAAAATACAAATGTAGTGCAAGCTATGATGAAGGAACAAGGGATTCTAATGAAACAAAAAGTGCCTCCACATTATCCAAACATAACAAAAACATTATGAGGTGGGTGTTACAAATCACTACACCAATAAGAATGGCATACCTCCCACATAGTATGCCACAACTAAGAGTGTTAATTACAAACACAGTAGAAGATGACCAAAAAAAAAACAAGAATGTAAAAAAACTAGACATAATAAAAGAACCCCCACCCTATGGAGAGAAATTCATCAACTTGATGCTACTAGCAATAAACATAGGGAAGAAACCAATAGTTGTGCATATCCATATATTGAAAAAAGACTTGACAAATAGAATTGTTTCCTTCCCTCTCTACTCTCTTTCTCTCTATCTCACCTCTCTCTCTCCCTATCCATCCCTCCCCCCTCATCTCTCCCTCTCTCTCTCACCTCTCTCACACCTCTCTCTCCCTCCCTCCCTCCCTCCCTAACTCTCCCTCCCTCTCTCCTTCCCTCTCTACTTCTCTCTATCTCCCCTCCCTCTCTCTCTCTTCCACCCACCCATCTTCACTCTCTACTTCTCTCTATATAACCTATCCCTCTATACCTCTTTCTCTCTCCCTCGTTCCCTCTCTCAATCTCTCCACCTTCCTTCTTACCTCTCTACTTCTCTCTCTATCACATATCTCTCTCACTTTTCCCTCCCTGCCTCTCTCTCTCTCTCTCTCTCTCTCTCTCTCTCTCTCTCTCTCTCTCTCTCTCTCTCTCTCTCTCTCTCTCTCTCTCTCTCTCTCTCTCTCTCTCTCTCTCTCTCTCTCTCTCTCCTTCCATCTCTACTCTCTTTCTCTCTATCATCCCTACCTTCACAAAACAATTTGGAAAGCATGTGAGAAAATTAGGAATCTATAAGTAGATATGATAATAAAGGTAAAGAACAAAACCAAATATGTATCAATTAAAAAGATATGGTGGAATTTAAATCATAAAGAAAAACCTCTTTCCCTAATTCAAGGTTGCTCTGCTAGAGCTTGGGCTAGAAAGGGTATAAATTCTTTAAAAGACACAATATGCAATGAGCAACTAAAGTCTTGGAATACTCTAAGAACCGAGTATAGTTTGCCACCTACAAATTGGAGAACATACTCAATGTTGAGAGAGTTAAGCAAAAACCTTCACTTGCCTATCAAATTGGACTCTTGTTGCCTAGAAAAAAGTTGTGATAATTTGGTTGGATTTTGGTGGAAGGATGCACTAAGCTGTCCAAACTAAATGCCAAAGCCATTTACAAAACATTGTGTGACTCAAATGGTATTTCTAAATATGCAAATAAATGTTGAAAATTTAAAGATGGTGACAATTGGAATACAATTTTTAAATGGGTCTGGAATAATGCCTTAGAGGCAAAGAAAGCTTGTTTAAATTAGATGTTTACTCTACATAAATTGCCATATTTTCAGTCATTCTCAAATATTGAAATATGTAGCTTGTGTATAAATCTTGAAAATGTTCCTCATATTTTCTTTGAATGTTTGTTTGAAAAATAAATATGGTTAATGTTCTATGTAGATCTTGAAGGATGGGGGGAACTAGGAAATATTAAAGAACTATAAATTCTATTTGGGAAAATTTATGGTGTAGATAAATTTGTTAACTTATTTTAGCTATTATTATCTATTGAAATGTTGTGGTTTTTATGGAAAGCAAAAAATGAGGAAGATTTTCAAGACAAAAATATATTTCTTACTCAGTCTTCTAGAAGACTCATATCTTATATCATTTACGTGCAGGTCACAATCACAATAGATATCTCTAAAGCAAAATTCATAAAGCTAGTGAAGGATGAAAATATTGAAGTCAACAAGAAGGAGATCAAATACGCAAGGCATTGGCCATTCAACTTAGATGGAAACATTCCATTAAGAGAGAACTACCTGAGCTTCCAAAGAAAATATAACAATAAGTACAACTTGGAGACCTTAAAGAAAGACCTTGGTTTGCTAGGAGGACCAAGATCCCATGTTAGCCAAGATGAGGATATGGCAGTGGAGGTGGTTAGAACCAACACAAACCTATCTCAAATTGATCCTCCTTTGGGTACTTATGATTTGGATGGTGTAGCGAAAGCTTGAACTTATGTAATGAACCATATTAAGTTGTTAAAATATGTCTTAATAGTAACAAAAGGAAATATTGTATATGTTAGAATTGTGAATAAACATGGGACATAAGATCAAACAATGAACAAAAACACCTTCCATGCAAGAGAGATGCAAATAATAATATGCAATATCCTTAACTAGAACAAAATTACAAAATCAAAAGCTCGAGAGGTGAAAAGAGGAGTTGTGAGATAATATAATAAGAGTTGAGTGCTTTATAGGAGAAACCTTAAATTATAAAGGGATTAGATCATGAAAAGTGTCAACATCTTATTTAATAAGACAATAATTTAATAATAGTTCACTAATAAAAGAATAAAATCACTCCTAAGTTTAGCTTAAGTGCATGAGAATAAATTAGACTAAATAATCAATTAAATATTAATTAATTATTAACTAATACATGATTACTCTATCACCTCACCTTTAGGTGAACTTAGGCAGTAGCTAAAAACTCTAAAAGGCAAGAATGCATGATAAGTAAAGAATGCAAGATGGATTCTGACAAACAAGGCCTGATGAGGTACCCATGTACAAACAATCTAATCTCTCACAACTAGAGAAAAAGGAGAAAAAATCACGTGAAAAACTCTTCTCCAAAAGAGATAAAGGTGAATGAAGGATTGAAAAGCCTCCAAAACAATGTGAAGGAATAAGAATCCTACAATCGAAACAATGTCCCAAAAAATAATAGGAACATGAAGAACATCATTGAAGCATGAAGAAGTTGTAGAAAAATATCAAATGATGATTGATATAGTGTTGAAATGAAGAAAATCCTTTGAAATAGATGATGCTCAAGATCAAGAAGAAAATAATTTTCATTAGTGCCCCTAACAACACTACTTGAATCAAATGGGAAACAAAGGAAAAACACCTATAAATCAAAGACACAGATGGCATAGGTACCAATAGTCTAAAGAACATATTGAAATGAGAGAGAAAAAATGAGATTGCTCTCAAATCAAAATTCATTCATTCACATTACACAAAATCTATTACATAGCATTGGCTTTATAAGGCCATTATTCCCATATGAAACTAATTACAGGAATATAACTTCCAAAACCAAATTTATTTATTAAATTAACAATAGCATGTTAATTTATTTATTTAACTATTTATGTCAAGTACAAAATTCTAACATCCCCCCCAAGTACTGACATAGAGAAAAACTAGAAATTAGTACAAATATTCTTCGTCACTTTGATGTGGAATTCCTTCATCACTTGAAGTGTGGTCCTTTCCTTCAATTATAATAGCGTTATCTTGCAACTTTCCACCAAGAAGATGTCGTGATCTTTGTTTTCAATAAAAACATGTCCTATCTTTTTACAATAAAAACATGTGCCACTTGCATGTTTGAACTTCGTCATATGTTTTGATTTTTTGTAAGAAGTGCTAGCCTTGTTTTGTGTGGTCAATGCAACTTCTTCTTCTGAAACATGTTTGTTTCTTTCATCAAGCAATGTGGATATAATACTTTCTAGAATTGGATTGATTTTGCTTAAGGTGAATACCTTGTGAGTCATAATATTTGGCATACTATTTAAAAGTATGTCTTTTGCATCATTTTCCTTTATTTCTTCATTTATACCAACCAAATGATTTATCAAGGAACAAAATTTACTTATGTGAGACACTATATCTTCACGTTCTTCCATTTTCAATCCATACAACCTTTGTTTTATAGTTATTTCTGCACTATCAACTTTTGATCCAAACAAAGTATTCAATGTTTCTCAGATGTCCTTAGAAGATTTTTTAAAATCTACATTATGTAAATAAGGTTTAGATAAACCGAGACCAATTATAGCCAATGCTTTCTTATCTTTTATCTTCCATTTTTGAAGTTCATTTGCATTTGTTGGCTTTGTCACTATACCATCAACAATTTCCCAGAGATCTCTTTCAATTAACAATAATTGTATCTATATTTTCCAACTGTGAAAATAATTTCCACCAAAATTTTCATAAATGCTTAATTTATCCATTTTGTGTTGAATAAAATGCATCCTTAAAAGAAATACTTATAACTCCAATATTCCTCACACTCTTATTTTTTCAAAAATAAAAGGAAAAAATCATAAAGAAATAAAATAAACTCTTATTGAAACTATAAAACTCCTCCATATTTTTCCCTAAATGCCTCTTTTCAGAACGCCTTGACAAAAAAATTCACCTTATTTACTTTCCCACACCTTTTGCAATGGATAAAACATCTATTGGCAATGGCTGGGATATCCTCCTTCAAACCAAAACTCAAATTTGTTTAGATGTCTTTGTTGCTCGATATTTTAATGTACATAAAAAATCATTAATCTCCAAAATTTCAACACCATGTTGGTTTATAACACTCGGATATAAACACACTTCTGTAATAGATTGGGGAATATATAAATTTTAAATTTTAAATTTTTGAAATGACAACAATGAATAGAGTGAAGTGTTAAACAATGGCAAGAATGAACACGATGAAGAGAAAGAGAAGAAATGTTGATGAATGATGGAGTTAAAAAGGGTTTTGCACATGGTCTACATTGCTCACCTATTGAAAAATTCAAGAATGGTAGAAAACAATAGCAGTTGCACGTGGTCTTCACTGTAGTACCATTGTAAACACTGCTATGAGAAATAAACAAATGAATGGAGGGTGATTAGAGAGAGGTCCAAGAAGAAACCTACTCTGATACCATATTGAAATGAGAGAGAAAAAATGAGATTGCTCTCAAATTAAAATTCAGTCATTCACATTACACAAAATCTATTACATAGTATTGGATTTATTAGGCCATTATTCTCATATGCAACTAATTATGGGAATATAACTTCCAAAACCAAATTTATTTATTAAATTAACAATAGCATGCTAATTTATTTATTTAACTATTTATGTCAAGTACTGAATTCTAACAGAACAATGACCAAAGGAAAATAAAAAGTTTCCTCCAAAATAGGAATCCAAGAATGTCCATTGATTAATGCTCCATCTCATTGAAATGCATGGGTAAATGGCCGCTACATCTTCCTAGTGCATAGGAACTAGAATTAGATACATAGATCACTCAAAAAGTGAAACTAAGGAAGCATTAACACCAATAGTAGAAACCCCCTATAATACTGACAAGGGGGAGCCATGACAGATCCACTAAACTATGTGAAACCAAGAAGTGCATGAAGGAGAACCAAGAACATCTAAACATGAACTTACTTGCAAATAAAAAGGGTGTGCAAACTAAGGCACACACACATGAGGAAAGAATTATTGTGATTTATTATTGTTGTGGAAAGGAAACTCACTTGAAAAAGGTGTGATGGAAAAACAAAAGGCCTACACAACCCCCCCATGGCACTTTATATCATAGTGCGAGTACAAAAGGCACAACAGGGTGTGCAAAACCCCTAAAAAGTATACAACAAAATGACACTTTATCTTAGCGCAGGTACAAAAGAGAATTTGCCCCAAAACTTTCTATAATGCCCAAATAGGAAAAAATGTTGGAAATACATGTAGAATAGCCTACAATGATCCATCCCACATAAACAAAAAGTTTCCAAGAGATAAAATGTCCAAGTAATTCACCAAATTGTAAAAACACAAAAAGATAAATAAATGTACCTAGAGAAAAATCTAGAAAAAGTGAATGGATGGTTGTGAAGAGCTCTGAAATAATGTCCTAACACCGTTGGAATCATGAAAAACATAGAAATGGGTCAATATTTGTGATCTTAGGAGTGAGAACAACACTTCTGAATTTGACATGCTAGAGAATGCACCAACAACAAAATATGAGGAAAAAATTAACACAATTGGATAGCTCTCAAAACCAACTTTTTGATGATATATCATTTGCTTGATTTTGATAATTGAGCAAAAAGTTATGTTGATTTTCCCAATTTTTCTTATTTTACAAAAAATAAAAAAAATTAGCCTCCCTAAGGCTAGGCACTAGTCACCCATATGACCCTAGGGCAACTGATTTTTTTTTGTTTATTTCCTACTTTTTTTTTTAATTTTTGTTTTTTTTTTATTTAAAAAAATAGCAAAGAAGATTTTAGATTTTCTCATGTAACCTTAGTTGAAAAAAACAAACTCAAAATTGAGAAAGGTTTCACTAAATCCACACTTAATTGATCTACCATGTTAGAATTGTGAGTAAACATGAGACACAAGATCAAACAACAAACAAAAAGGCCTTCCATGCAAGAGAGCTACAAATAATAATATGCAATGTCCTCAACTAGAAAGCAGTTACAAAATCAAAAGCTCAAGAGCTGAAAAGAGGAGTTGTGAGATAATCCAATAAGGTTTGAGTGCTTTGTAGAAGCAACACTAAATGATAAAGGGATTAGATCATGACAAGTGTCAACATCTCATGTAATGAGATAAAAAGATATAATATTATAGCCTACTAATAAAAGAGTAAAATCATTCTTAAGTTTAGCAAGTAAGTTCATGAGAATAAATTAGACTAGTAATCAATTAAAGATTAATTAATTATTAGCTAATGCATGATTAGTCTAATAGTATAGTCTAAATTGGTCTTATGAGACAATTTTTGTAAGATGATATGCCCTGTGAACTATTAGGTATCCATTGTTTTGATAAACTATATATAATACAAAAAAAATCAATACATTGAGGACATAGTTTCACACAATCCCATTTAGAGGATAATGATAAGGAATAAAAGGGATAATATATTTGGGCATGTCAAAGAGGTTAATTGTGATACATAGTGTAGGTTTAGGAATGGTTAGTGTGCCAAATGGTTAAAAATGGTCATTTTCATTCATCTTAAGTAAAGATGCTAAAAGTGAATACTAAACAAAAGGAAAAACTAGAAGGTACATGAATTTTTCTCTACAAATGAATAAAAATAGTTGTTAAAATATCATAAAAATTTCTACTTACATCACCTACAACAAAAAATAATTATAAATAATAAAGTATGGAATCTCAAAAATAAATTACCCTCAATGTTTTACAAAAGTACAAAATTATTGTACTCAAAACATATAATTTTTTTTTATAACATCCTTGTCACATTACTATTTTTTTTAATATTAAAGTTCAAAACAATACTATTCATGAAGTGAAAGTTTAACTAATTTATTTCTAGAAATATTTATGTTAAATACAACATATTATTTTTAATATAATTCTAGGGGTTCTATAGGGCCCTTGCTCAATAATCTAAAACTAGTTGGGATACACAATATATAGATATAAAATTAGATAAAATTCCCATGTAAGGACAACCAAAATGCAAAACCCAACAAATAGAAAATAAAGAGATAAACTAGTCACAAACACTGCTACTAATGTACATGCCTTAGCCATCAAGACTAGTGTCTACACCATATGTGTGATCTACAAGAGGGCTATCATCCTCACTTGCACTACTACCTAACTCAACTAGTGCCAACCATTATTGACTTTGGGATAGAAAAATGATTCTTACTAATGTAAGCTAAAGTAAAAAATGACACATCAACCAATGTGCTTGAACTGAATGAAGTTCACCTATAGAAGGAAAATTATATGCACTACTCACCCACACCAAACCCTTGATATGAGCTATGATTAGATACCTAATCAACCTATGGAAGTCCATAACAAAATCTTGTTGGGTATTAACATTATGCTAAAATACAAGAATTTGTGAATAAAAATGAGGGGAGTCACATTTGGAAACCAAACCTATGTCACTAACCAAGACTATCCCAAGTTTCTATCATGTTGAATTTTCTTAAACCTACAAGCCTAATACTTAATAAGAGTACACCAAACCTAACACCACCCACTTGCAAAACTTGGCCAAAAAATAGTCATTTCTGCTTTTTAAATAAAATATTCAATAATGGATTCACGTGATCTATATAGTCCACTATATTCAAGTCCTCTATCCTAAGAATACTATGGAATAATTTTAGATAAATTGAGTCATGACAATGAAAGATCTTACCGAATTGACTGTCTAACTCCTTCCCATAATGATAGGGATATCATCCCTAAGATGTTGCTCATTTTTTCTACATAAGGTGGCACATTCCTATAAAATAGAGAAGAAAAGAATGACCAAGTGTCCACAAAGACCACCAACAAATTCCATCAAAATCTAAGCATCAAGGAAAAATAATTTCACCAAACACCAGCCAACACATAGAAAGAAAATTAGACACCAAACAAGTCAAAGAGAAATACATGCAACCAAGGGTATGGTATAGTTAATGAAATCGCCAACCACCATCACCTCACATAAGGAAATAAATACAAGGTACCAACTCCCATCCACTCTAAATAACTTAAGATAGTTGTCAATTACCAAATACAATTTTAAATCCTTTTCACATGTCCTAAAATGTTTGCTAATTAATGTTGTAAAGGGATTTTATCAACCTAACACGTGAAGAAGTCAGCTTGTCATTATAACCTCAAAAACATTGAGGTAACTAATATAAAAGAAAATAGAAAAGGATATTGCCTCATATAATAAACCAAAAACCACCAATCCATACATGAACATGTTTATAGGCCCTCAATCATAACCATCATCTCAACCTAAACCTAGAGTTTTAATAATTCTAAGTTGAGACTAAAGAGAACCTATAAATAACCACTTCCGATTCTGCCTCATTGTTCATCTTAACCCCAAGGAGGAAATAACCCCCTTTAATAAGCAAACTTCTAAGTTATGGATCACCACTCTAGCACTAGCCACCCCTACGCTACCCAACATCACTCCATCAAAGTTGAACGTAAGGAAACAAGGAAAAGGATAAGACCACTTAACCTAAATTTAAAAACGCATTGCACCTACAACCCCCTTAATATGGAAAACATAATAAATAGTACTAACCATTAAAACTCAAAATTTAATTCTAAAAAATAAACATAATTATTAAAAAATATCATTTAAAGTGTATTGCAAGAGGCGAACTAGTCATTGGTCCAATAGTGAAGTGATTGGCTCATAAAGAGCCCACCTAACTTCAAATTCTTGTTGAGTGGAAAAGCTCAACAAAGGGACGAAACTAGTGTCCCAAGTGAATTTGGTGGAATGGACACCCCTTAGCTATTGATGACACAATTTTTGTTATGGTTTGAGTTCACATGTTAAACACTTGCAACCTATTGGATAGTAAGTTATTTTTAAATTAATGTAAGTCTAGGCTTTTTATTAGAATGGAATCAAGTTGATAATATTTTTTTTTTGGTATAGTTAACACATGTTTTATAAATTAGGGGCTTATTTAATATCTATTTTGAAAAAAACAACTATAAGAAATAAGCTTTCCAATTATGCTATTCTCTATTGAAATATAATACATATATGTTTCAAAGAAACATTCAAATTCCTTTGAAACAAATATACACAATTTTCTTGTGTTTTTTCCAGCACACAGATTAGTAATTTTATAACAAAGATTATAGCTTCCCAAGCAAGCAGGAAATTATTTCTCCTTTGTTATAACATTATTGTGGCTTGGGGTATGAGTCATAAAATTGCTTGAATTTGGTTTTGAATCTTTACATTGTTTAAACATGGACTATCATCTCATTTATCTAGAAATATACACTTTTGAACTATTTATTTTTAAATGACATCTTTAAAATTTTTAGTACAAATATGTACATAAAAGTCACCTTTAAAGAATAGGGGAAACTTAACATGTTACAAATAGTACATATCGAAGCCTCCTTTTTGGTTGAAATTTTTTAAAGACATCCAAATTTTAGATGTAAAATTCTATGTTCTAAAAGTTTTATCTTTCTTAATAGAATTTGATTTGGGAAAAAAAACATATCACAATTAGTCCATTTATAAGATCAAATGTTATGTTTAGAATTCATGAAAGGTGCAAAAGTACTTACAAAAATTTAAAGGAACAAATAATGTAATAGTTTGGTCATAATCAAGCTATAAAGATTTGAACTTATTTAAAATAGATCAAAAATGTAAAGTAATTGTAAGTGGATTCCCAATATATTAAGAAACACTATTTTATGATATTTTGATTTGATAATGAAATTAGGCTAATAATTATCTTAATTGCAATCAAACATTGTCATTTTTTGTTTAAAAATATTTTACCTTTTTGTTATGGATAACATGTTTAGAAATAATTGATATACTTTTATTACAATGCAACTATGAAAATAGAAAAAGAAAGAAAAAGTTCAAATAAAAAGAATAATTACAAATTAGATCGCAAGTCACAAAAATATGTAATACTTCTAATTTAATTTCATAATAGTTCTTCAACACCTAAAAAATAATGAATATAATTAATTAAAAATTATATAATTTACAATAATAATGAACAATATTCAATCCAAACATTATTAATATGCATGGAAAATCCTTACAATAATTCCAAGATGTGGAAAACACATAAATATAAATAAAATAATAAATTGAATGAGCCTCTCAAAACTAAAATATATTTCTATTGACTCATATCAATAGAAAAAATAAACTTTCATAATGTCAAATTTCGAAACCATGGGAAAAAAAAATTCAATACGAAATCAACTCCCTTGAAGTATTTTTGTCCCCATTCCCTTTTTAATACAATGAATACCACCAATGTTGCAAAACCTACTCCATATGATAGTCCCACTCCAATCTCATACCACATAATTTCCTTTCTTTGTTCTTCTTCATTAATAGATGTAGACATGGGAGTAGGAGTCGAAGCAAATTCTAGCCAAGAGCATATTTTTGGTAGCGGACATCCCCATAAATTTGGATTGCCTAAATATGATGATTTAGAAAATGTTGTCATGTGTCCTCCTTGTGGTATACTCCCTAAAAGTTGGTTGTTGGAGAAGTTGACAACTTGCAAGTAGTTCAAAGAACCAAGATCTGGAGGAATTTGTCCAGAAAAATTGTTTGTGGAAAGGTCTAATGTTTCTAGCCAACTCATTTGTACTATACTATTTGGAATAGTACCATTGAGATTGTTCATTGAAAGGTTGAGTAGCTTCAACCCCTTCAACTTTCCCAAATCAGAAGGAACATCCCCATTCAATTGATTGTTTGAGAGATCTATGGATGCCATGGTGGGGAAAATATATGCATAGTTCTCATCCCTACCTTTAGAATCCATATTCAATCCATTCTTATAAAAGTAAATGGAAATAGAATGCCTATAAGATATGTAATCACCTTCAAATATGAATGCAGTATTTGGAACCACGTTAAATTCCTGGTCATGTGGTTCTACCAACATTGCTTGTAAACTGAAAATGTTGTGTGGTATAAGCCCTGATAGACAATTTGAAGAAAGGTCCAAGATTTGAAGATGTTTTAGCTGTGCAATTTCTACAGGAATACTGCCTTTGAACTTATTCTTCCTCATTGCTATCACTCGCAGCTTTGAAATGTTTCCTATTAACTTTGGAATGTGACCTATCAACAAGTTTTGCCCAATATCCAAAAATAATAATCTTGTACAGTTTGATATGGAGGTAGGGAATGACCCACTCACCTTGTTCCTCCTTATCACTAGTGACTGCGGCTGACTTAGCTTACCAAATTCGGACGACATCATTCCCTTGAAATTATTATCCCCCAGATTCAAGACTTGAAGCTCAGAACAATTGGCTAAGCTTGAAGGGATGATTCCATTCAAATGATTATTTGCCAAATTCAAGACTGTAAGCCCAACACAACCTTGCAATCTTGGAGGAATATTTCCTGTCAGTGAATTGTTGTTGAGCAACACCACTTTCATATCAGACGGCCAAATTGATGGTATTTGTCCACTTAATTCATTGTTAGACACATCCAGTATTCCCTTCCAAGCTAAAGTATTTAGGAAAAGGCGACCTTGCAAATGATTTGTTGTAAGATTGATGTAGAGAAGACTCATATCTAGTAGCCAAGAAGGAATTTCTCCAACAAGATTATTGTTAACTAACTCCAAATTTTCAAGTGAGAACTGAGTAGAAATCCACAACGAGATTTGGCCATCTATCTTACATGATGTCAGTCTCAGATAGTTTAATTGGAATGAGGGAATCCAAGTAGTGCTGATATTAAATACACAATTGGATACGCACAAATGCTCTAATTTGGTAAGGTTGTGAAAGAAAGACTTTGAAATTATGTGATTGCCATTTAATGTGAGAAAAAGGGTTTTAAGTGAAGAGGCTAGCTCTAAGGAAGAGTTTCTCAAACTGAATGCATTCCTCTCAACAGAGAGGATAACAAGGAAGGATAGCTTTGAAAATGAGGGAAGAGTTCCATTAGCTGGTTGGATGACAAATCCAAGTATTTCAACGAATGAAGATCACCCAAGGACTTTGAGATGCAACCACTCAAGCGATTCCCTAAAAGATCTAAGTGATTTTAGATAAGCGAGATTAGAGAGAGAAGAGGGAATGCTTCTTGTGAGTTGATTATCATAAAGAATTAGTTTATTTAGATAAGAGAGATTAGAGAGAGATGAGGGAATGCTTCCTGTGAGGTGATTAGAAGAGAGATCTAAATAGGTTAGAGAAGAGAGATTAAAGAGAGAAGAAGGAATACTTCTCGTGAGGTGATTAGAAGAGAGATCTAAATAGGTTAGAGAAGAGAGATTAAAGAGAGAAGAGGGGATGCTTCCTATGAATTGATTATGTTGTAATCTACTTAGAAAAGAGAGATTAGAAAGAGAAGAGGGAATGCTTCCTGTAAGTTGATTAAATTTAAGTAGTAGCGCAATTAGAGAAGAGAGATTAAAGAGAAAAGAGGGAATGCTTCTTGTAAATTGATTATTGGAAAGACGTAGATTAGTTAAAGAAGACAGGTTTGCAATGAACAATGGAATGTTCCCACTAAACCTATTATCAGATAGATTCAGTTTTGTGAGAAAAAAACAACTTTCCTAAGCAGGGAGGAATCGCACCTGTTAATCCCATTGAAAGTAGGTGAATGGTTGCAACAAAAGTGAGTGTGCACAAGCTCTCAGATATGACGCCCCCTTCAAGTGAGCCCACAATTTCAACACTAGCTACATGATGGGTGGTGTTATGGCAAGTTATGTCGTCCCAGAGGCAACAATCTCCTCCCTTCTCCCACAAACTCATATTGGTAGAGCCTCCGCTCTCCAAGGAATCTGAAGGGTAATCTAGGTCAGCTCTAAATAGAAGAAGAGCTTCCTCTTCTCCCTCAATAGGGGAGAGGGGCCCATAGTGGAGCACCCTAACTTCGTGTTTCTCAAAATCCTAGGTGGAAATTTCAAATCACTCCCAATTTTGTACAACAATTTATTTGGCAACTCACATGCTTCTATATTTCATTTTGGAGCCACATCATCAAATATGATGCCACATCAACATGCTTTTTGTTTAGGTATCCAAAAAGACCCCAAAAAAAAGTGAGATCGATAATGGTGCATTAAGTCATCTTTATTGGAGCGCTGATGTGGCATCACATAATTTGTCAGTTTGTGTACTTTATAGATAAAAAAGTGTTTTGCAATTGGATATTAAGGTGCTCCACTATAGGGCCCACTAAGGACTACTTCAACCCCAACTATTAGCGTTGGGGTGACTTGACAGGTTAACAAGAGGGCAAGTCATTATAAAGGAGGTGGATCAGCCATGCGAGGATACCAACAATTTCGATGCAATAGCGCTCACATAGAGTCTTGCATTGACTAGACTTGCTAGAGTTTTCAAATAAACGAAGGCGGTACTATAAAAGTAGATTTCACGTGACTAGACTTGCTAGAGTCTTGCATTGACTAGACTTGGTAGACTTTTCAAATATCTTTACCTGCACCTAACAATCTAGATGCACAGAAGATCCAACTTTTCTTTTAATTAGATTTGTTATTGAAAATTTAGAAGACTTTTCAAATTTTTAGATAGATAAAAAATATTATGATCGCTGAATAGGGGTGAACGTCGTCAGACATGCGTTACAAAAGTAAACGAAGGAGGCCACCGACAATTTCGGTGAATTTGCACAGGTTTTTGATAGAAATATTAACCAGACTTGCCAGACACGACGTATAAAGGAAGGCAGCCGTGAGAGGTGCGTTATAAAAGTAGAATTCAACATAAATATCTAACTTTTCCATTGATTAGATTTGCAACCGAAGACTAAAGAACACTATTCAAATTTTTGGGCGGAGAACAAATATTGCGAGTGATATTTTTCTTCGTCTTTTAAGATTTAGCAATCGCACGTTGGTGTGCAATGGGTACGCCGAAGAGGTTTGTAAGGTTGATCAGGGAAAATTTAATTTTAGTAGGTCATTTATAAAACTAGCAATTGCATCTAGTTTGCAATGGTTAGGCAGAATAGATGTGGAAGGTCAATTAGGGAAAATTTTGGTTTTTTTTTGCATTTATTTGTGAAGTACATGAGATCAATTGGTAGGTCATTTATCAAGTGATTTTGTTTGTGCAATAAAGGTCTCAATAAAAAATGATAGCTTCAATTCAACTATGCATCAACTTCTAATGATTCAAACACAATTGAACCAAAACTTTTTGAATTAGGAAGATAATTAGGGTCCATTATCAATAGGTTCATGTCATGTTTGCAATAGGGGAGAAGAGAGAGGGGTTGGGGGGAAGTGATATATATACAAAGAGAGGTTGATTCATTTGATGAAGATTTATGACCTTCACTAAAATGGAATGATATTATATGGCCTACACATAGAACTTGAATAAAAATGCACATTAATAATTTTAATTGTTGAGGCTAGTATATGTGTTACTAACTAGAAGATTCCATACATCTTCACCATGTCACCCATGCATACACGATAGAAAACCAAGCCATAAAGGGAGAGTTGAGCTTACTGAAATTGCCACACAAGTGTCATATAGTGTGCAGTAACTTCTTACAACTTTAGAAATCCAACCACATCAATGCAAGCTTAGACATACCACCATTGAAGGTGACTTCTAGCAAGCAATCATTCACTATTGAGTCCATATAGCACGTCAATGAAGACCAAGTGCCTATAATATTAAATTTTTGGGGCCCACTAGTGATGTCAACATGGTGACATTTGGCACCAAGTGAGTTTCCAACATAAACTACCCCATAAAACTAAGTTGTCACTAGTGCACATGTAGATCAATAAGTATGTACCATGCATAACAAAATGGCATCTCTAAAATGAGATGAAGTGGTCATTGAAAAAGAGGTATATACATTTCAGAGCATGTCCAAGGATGATTAATGTTGCATGTACAAGGAGGGGTAGGTATGATGGTTTACACACACTCCGCAAAGTTGAGTTACACACAAACAAATTAGCTATTGTGCATTATGAATGAGGAGCAAACATTTGGAGCTAGGATGTGAAACTTGGTGAGCAATTAGCAATTACTTTACATAAGTATTGAAACTTTTAAAAACATAAGTATATAATAGAGTGGTAGATCTTGGATAAAAAATTATGAGGATTATAAAATTAAATGAGACATTTGGACCTCCATAGAGTAAAGTGGGTGGGGAATTGAACCTGTGCATATGCAATTTTATAATTTTAAGGGAGGGTAGAAAGTCTACATGGGAGGAGTGAAATTCAACATGATGTAAATGGAACATAAATAAATAATTTCATGAAAGGGAAATAATTAATTCATTATGATTCTGAGGTTGGGGAGCAATTGATAATCTTTACAAATAAGGTACAAAATTCTAATTGTATGATGGGAAATGCATAATGTTGGTAAAGTAGGGTAGATTACTACAAATGTAAGATCTTCAACATTAGATTAAGCATTATGAAATTATGTGGAAGTATATAACAAAAATACAAATAAACAGACCATTAGAATATGGCACATAACACCAAATTTGCATGGAGAAACCCTTGTAGGAAATTAACTTGACTGTCAAAGAAAGACTCCAGTATGTAGTAATTGTTTGAAACAAGAGTACATAAACAACACAGTTCTCTCTTCAATTTGATAGCACCTACGTAACTATAATAACCCAAAATACATAGAATAATGGGCCAAGAAATATTCATATGGTTTTCCAAAACTCTGGTTTCATTCAAAAACCCATGCACCACATGGAGTGCATCTTCCAATAATAGGAAATGTCAATAACAAGAATATTTCACTAATTGAAGTTATATGGGAACAACTCCCAAAAATGGCATCTTGATTCCTCCACTAATAAGCATACCCACCTAGGGTTCTTAGTGCCTAGGATAGGGAAAGTTGTGTAAATCCTTCAACTTCTAATCACCACCATCATGCTCCACCTCCTGCATGATTGTTATTACAAATTATATTTAGTTCAATTGAAAGAATAATGAAATAACATTAGACACACCACATTAATGGTCCCTAACCCATTTCCATTCACCTAATGTATGGGAAAAAAACATAAATAAAATATGGAAGATCACAAAAATTGAGGAATCAATAAAATATTATGAACAATGATTTAAGGTTCTTAACAAGTCTAATAGTTGTTCTAAGGGGCATATCTAGAAAACCAAAAGCAATCGACAACTTTTCACTATGATGGCAGAGAAATAATTTTTCCCCTCCCTTTCCACACCACTAAGTAAGTGACTTGCATCTCAAAAATACCTTGCTAACTTCATCTCCCAAGCCAAATTCTCCAACTTTGCATAGATTTACTGTGACTTCCTACACAAGAAGCACGTACCATCTTAAGGCCTCCAATCCAACTACATTCGAGGAGCTTTTTAATTCCTTATCTTTCATCAATCCCCTTACCATTTGCTCACATGAACCACCCACTTCTACATAGATGTTTGAGAAAATAACATAATTAATCATGTCCTTTTTAAAATCCAAATAAAAGAATAGTGTTGTTGTAAATACTCCTAAGCTTATATTCATATGGGATCTGCAGGCAGCAAGAAAATAGATCCACACATCCACCCCAACTTTAACTGGCATCTTGATGATAAAGTTAAGGGTGTCCTCAAGATAGCTAGCATGAGAAAGTAGGTCAAACACACATAATGATCAATTGTAGTTTTAATGGAGTAAGAGTTACCCATGTGATTGAAGTATGTACAACTCACATTATCTAAACCTGCATGCTTGCATGCACATATAACACAAGCAAATTTTATTGTATCAGGACATGTTCCAAAGTGCTTCATTAATTCAAATATTTTTAGAGAATCCTTGTAAAATCTATCCCACAAACATTGCATTCCCTAATACTACATTTCTTTGAGGCATTTTTGTCAAATAGTGTACGTGTCTTGTTTATGATTTCACATTTTCCATTTTCCATATCTGTCTACTCGAGCATTCCCAACGATAATATCTAACCAAATCCCCCCTTCCATTAAGCTTTATACATCTAAAAAAGTCCTTGTCCTTTATCCTTTGATTGATTAAATGCCTTGTTCCAAAGCTCCCATTTTGGAACACACAGGGAGGATGCTAGCAAAGGTTGTGGTGTCTGGATTTACACCTACCAATTGCATTTTCTTGAAAGTTTCTGAAGCCTTTTCAACAAATCCATTTTGTGCATATGCTACAATCACGACATTCCATGAGACCACATTTATTTTGGGTATTTTATCAAACAGTTCACATGCCTTGTCTATTCTTCCACATTTTGTATACATGTCTACCAGGGCAGTTGTATCTACAACATCTGATAAAATTCATTTCATTTATCCTTTGGTGGATGTCCATACCCCATTCCAAAGCTCCCATTTTGGCACAGTCGGGGAGGATGATGGAAAAGATTGCAGAGTCTAGGTTTACACCTACCCATGACATTCGATTGAAATTTTCTATGTCCTTTTCAACAAATGTATTTTGTGCATACCCTACAATTTTAGCATTGAACGAGACCACATTTATTTGAGGTATACTGTCGAACAATTCACATCTCTTGCCTATGCTTCCAAATTTCGTAGACATGTCTACCAAAGCATTTCTAGAAGTGATGATGGACATACATGCCCTATTACAAAGCTCCCATTTTGGCATAGGCTATGAGAAGGCATGTAAATGAAGTTTGTTTGGTGCAAAAATTTGTTTGTTGCATATGGGGATATATGAGCGGGAGAAAAAGATTTAAAAAATTTGTGTGGGATTAATAGTGAATAGAAATGAAGATGAGATTAAAGCAAACTGACAATGAGGAATGATAACCTTGATCTCTACATATTGCCTGCTAGCTATGCTTCACCATATCCCATGTTTTTTTGGGTCAATATTTATATAGATGGATGAGATCAATCTCATCATATCCCAACCCTTTTTCTCCATTGCACACCATTGATGACAAGAATTAGGTTGGTTCATTTCAAATTGGATATTCCTTCGGCATAAATGATGTTTTTTTTCAGAAGAAATGTCTCAATGGAGAAATGATAGCTTCAAATCAATTATGCATCCACTTGATCAGGACATAGTTGAAACAAAACCTCTTAATCAAGAAGATAATTCTCCATTTCCAACAAGCTCATGCTATTTTTGCAATAAGGAGAGAGGGGGAGAGGGGGAGAGATAGGGATAGAAAGGGGGAGTGATAAAGAGAGGAATAGAAAGAGAAAAAGAGAGGGGTACAAAGATAGATATAGAGAGGAAGATAAAGATAGATATGGAGATAGGGATAGAAATGGAGGAGTGTTGAAAAATTTCAGCCAATTAAATATAATTTCCACATAACCCAAAAGAGAGATATATGCAACTAAGTATTCAAAATCCACATGCAAGAGAATAGACAACATACCCATGAAAATATGACACAAGATATACCTTGGGAAAACCCTCAAGAGGGGAAAAACCCAACCTCCAAAAGCATCCATCTCTCATGTATTATTCAACAATAAATATTGCAATACATCTTTTGAGTCTCCATGAACACCATTGAAGCAACAAGCCCTCTCCAAGTAATCCATGTGAACAAGCATGCAACCACACATCTTGTGCCATGCTTCAAACCCTCACAAATGCTAACCAGAGCTAACATGAAAAATTGCATCTCACAATAACTACCCTTGTGGTTGCTTTTATAGAAGCAAGATCCCACAAAACCACTAAGTGGTATTACACAAAACTATGTGACTAAAACCATGAGATTACAAAACCATGTCCCCTTACTTAATATTGGGTACATTATTTATTTATTTTCCCCAATATTAAATAATTACATTTTTTAGCAACTTAACTTATGTCCCAATGTTACATGCAACATAAAGTGGCTCCTAGAATAATTACATTAAATACATTATGCAAGGTGTACAACACACCTTTTCCTAACATTCTCCCACTTTTTGTATACAATGTATAAGAGGAACAAGTAACCTCAAAACACGAATCAAATGAACAATCCATGTAGCCACATATACCATCATGAAATCAAAGTGCTCCATGTGCTCCATCAAGATACCTACAATAAGAATCAAAGTGACCACCATCCCAAGCATGAATTATGTCATCCTCCATCATTCCAATGCACAAAGATAAGAAGCCATCCAATAGAGAAGCCACATAATCTGTCACAATGAAGCATAAGTCCTGCTCAACTGATATCCCAAACACAAACACTCAATCCAAAAGTATAGTTATGCACTAGTAGCTATCAAGATACACAAACCCAAAGTTGAAATAACACCCAAAGCAAGTTCCAATACATCCAACTATCCATACCTCCAAGGTATGGAAATCATAGTAAACTCATGTCATAAACATATACACAATCCATAAACTACAATCATAAACTCCATGTGCAAAACCTGTCCAAGAATGACATACACATCCAAGAGATCCCACTGCATGGGTAATGCAAATATGAAAAAGATCAAGGCATACCAAATCTACCAATAGCATCATATAGAAAGTGTAAACAACATTATATAGAACCAAGGAATCATCCACAATGATATGCAAAACTTGTAAACTAATAACCTATTAGAACAACTCTCATCACACGTCTCCATAGCTCTCCCAAGTTCTCCACACCCAACAAAGAAAAAATATAAAGGAACCTCCATGTCATCACCCAAGAACATGAGTGAAAACACATGACCACAAGCAAGTGATCACAATAGCTCCAAAAAAACCTCAAACCAATGTAATCTGAAACCAAACATCCAAGAAGATAACCAAGACCAAAGAGAGTAACTCTGTACATCATATACCTATAGAAAATATCCTACATACACCTCTAAATGCCAACTATGTCAAGTATGATCTCCTCCACAACACCCCAAAAGAAAAGCCATGAAAACGCCCAACCATTCAATCACCAAGATCAAACATAACATATGTATCATGTAATCAACATGGATGTAAGCCTCTCATAACAAAAGAAGAACAAACTAAATCCATTCCCAATGAAGGAAATAAGCCCAATACATCCCCAAAAATCAACATCAATGAATGTAATCACAATGCATAAGGAGATAAACATTCCAACACTCCTCAAATGAACCCTCCAAAACCATATATCCATAGCTCAAGATCCAAATGCACGAGAACATAAAACATAAAACATAAAGCACTTGAAAGTAAAAATGAGCAATACCTCTCAAGTGAAACCACCGATAAGACCAAGAGTGGGGAATGGGAATGCTCCTCCAAGATATCCAAGTCATCACGACTCATCCAAGAACACTCTCCTCATAGGTCCATGTTGAACTCACGTCCAACCAAGGTGTAGGCTCCTTGGACTTCCTGCTGAAATCTGATTAAGAGTAACCATCTCAACACATGACTCTAACCGTAAGAGAACTCAAGCCTCACCTATGTCTCCAAGTATCCATGAGTACTTGTAACCAACCAATCCATTCCAAACTCCAAATGCAATATAGCACCATCATGAAGTAATCAAGCAAATGATCAATGTATCCAATACCAAGAGAACCACCAAGATCAATAGTCAAAGTCCTAACAACTGAATCAAGAACATAACGATGACATCATGATCTAACCATCTCCTCCTAGGAGAACATACAACAGTGTATACATCTTGGTCTCAAGAGAATAAGTAATATGCCAAAACTCTAACAAAATACCAAAACACTCTAAACCAAGAAACAACATATGTAATCAATATGAATAAAACCATCCCCTGTCAATGAAACCAAAGATGCCAATGAACCATCACTGCATAAAATTAGAAGCCAAGACTCAATCCATGACACCAAAAAAAAACACTACAGAAGACCATCCACCATCAAATGGTGAAACCACATCACTGCCAACAACTCCCACTGAACTATGATACCAAGTCACACATGGCATCATGACAACCATCCTCTCCATGAAGATCATCCAAGTCTACACACACAATTCAAATGTCAGTAACATAACAAGTAGAACCAAAATCTCCAAGTCAAGAAGATACCTACAACCGTCAAACCATCATAAACATATCCAACACTACCAATCCATCATTGTCATAAGCTCCCACTGAAAAGTGTAATCAAGTTATCCATGACATCATGATAAACCACATGCTACAAGTCCCAAAAACAATTGTCTAGGTACTATAAGAAACATCCATCCTCTCATCTCTAAGCACACATACGAATGTACAAATGACCGAGAACAAGGCCAACTATCAAATTCTACAACAACAATGCATCAAACCTAGTGAATAAAGATAATCCACAACCAAGTCATCCCACTGCAAGTAAATGGGTAGCTAATCCATAAACTGCATGACTTGTAGATCCAATCACTTAAACATGCAAACTCATCATCACATTAGTAAACTACAAAATGGGATATCAAAGAGAATAACCATATAGACCAAATGAATCAAACACCAAATCAACCTTTGATATGATTTTCCAAACATGTCCATATTCAAGTAGCATAGTTAAGGAACCAGACACACCACCAACAATGAACTTGCATAAACAATCATGACATGCCAAATTCTATAAAACACAAGAAACATCCATGACATCATGATCACCACCAAATTTACCAGCAACTCAACCCAACCGTGTCCACACATCTACATAATCATAATCAACTGCATAGGTCTCATATCATAACTATACCTGGTAATACCATCTCACCCCCTCAACATGACAACAAAACCAGAAAACCAAGTGACTAAACCAAGCCACCAAAAGTGAACATGCATCAACACTAAAATATCAATGGGAAAAGATAACCCATGTCCAAGTCATAAATGCAACATGCAAGTATAGACCACCTACAACATTGCACACCTTGTAGATACAACAATGCAACATAAAAATCCAACCAATACTAATAACCATGTCAAAAAGAGAATAATCAGAGATGTACAATTGAGTATACAATGAATCCAACATCAAATCTCCAAAATCCGATCATCCATATACTCATAGTATCACCATAGTCAAAATATCCCATAAAAATCTCAGATAAAGAAAATAGAAAATAAACCATGCCAAAATATCATCTCAACCTACTAAATACCCTACTAACATCAACCTACTAATTACCCTAGCCATACCCTAAATACCCTACTAAATACCCTAGCCATACCACTAATATCATCCCTCTTATAACGTTTTTCCTATTTTGACCAATAAAAAGCTACCAATTGCAAATGAGACTGATGAAGATACATAAAATGAATAAACAAGATCATTTATATCATTTTTCATACTTAAGAAATATTCTCAACCATTAAACACCAACTTCAAACCATTCCCTTTCATAAAAAGAAACATTAAATTTATAAAACCTATTTTAGTAAATATAATTTTTATATTTATCTTTAAAATAAAAATATTAATTGTTCATTTAAAGTGAGCATTTAATTTTATCTATTTGAAATTCAAATAAGAGAACAAATAAAATAAGAAAATTATAATGAATTGAAAATAAGAACAAATTAATTTTTTACTAATATATATATATAATATTTATTCAATTTGTTTGGCATTTTCAAAATTTCAAATTTAAAAAAAAAAAATCAATTTGTAGAATCAATGAATGCATAGACTGTAATCCATATGATTGTGTGTATAAGGTTGGTGATTGTACATATTTTAATTTGGTTCTGAGTGTTTTCTTTCAAATTAGATTTTAATGAAAGACATGTTTTTAAGAATATTGGTTTTAATTATGTAATAAAACTTTGTTGCAAATGGAGATGGTCATACTGGCAAAACAACATGGGGAAGAAGACACCATCTTGCGCCCAAGCAAGTCGTAGTGACTCTCTCCCAGATCTTGCTTTCGTCAATGGCAGGTAGTAGTCAAGTTTTCAGTGGGCTTAAGAACGACAAATGATTCAGCATGTGGCCAACATCATTCATATCAGATGATTTCTAGTTAGTCACTGTAAGCCTCATCAACTATATTATGCATAAGAAGGGTTTCAAAGACCATCAGGTGTTGTATTCTAGAAAATTGATAAGAGGTTTTCAGTGGGATTAAATAGGGAAGATAATTGATTACTTAGCCAACTTATTTTTTTAGTAGGAATGTTGTGGCATGTGCTCTTATAAACGTCACATCCTCTGCAAATGCCATCATCCTATTTTGTAAGCAAAATTTATTTTATAAACTGAATTGTTTCAAAAACAAATCACTCAAATTATTTATTTATTTAACTATTTATGTCAAGTACTGAATTCTAACAAAACAATGACCAAAGGAAAATAGAAGGTTGCCTCCAAAATAGGAATCTAAGAATATCCATATGGTAAATGCTCAATCTCATCAAAATGCATGGGTAAATAATTGCTACATATTCCTAGTACAATGGAACAAGAATTAGATACATAGATCTCTCAAAAAATGAAACCAAGGAAGCATTAACAAAAATAGTAGAAACCCCCCATAATGTTGACAAGGGGGAGCCATGACAGATCCACTAAACTATGTGAAACAAAGAAATGCATGATGGAGAACCAATAACATCTAAATGTGCACAAAGGAACTTACTTGCAAATAAAAAGGGTGTGCAAACTAAGGCACACACACACAAGGAAATAATCATTGTGATTTACTATTGTTGTGGAAGGAAACTCGCTTGACAAAGGTGTGATGGAAAAAAAAATGCCTACACAACCCCCCCTCCCCCCATGGCACTTTATATCATAGTGCAAGGCATAATAGGATGTGCAAAACCCCAAAAAAGTATACACCAAAATTACACTTTATCTTAGTGCATCTACAAAAGAGAATGTGCCCCAAAACATGTCTACAATGCCCAAATAGGAAAAAATAATGGAAATACATGTAGAATACCCTACAATGAGTCATCCCACATAAACAAAAAGTTTCCAAGAGCTAAAATGTCCAAGTAATTGACTAGATTGTAAAAACACAAAAGGATAAATAAATGTACCTAAGAAAAATCTAGAAAAAGTGAATGGATGTCTGTGAAGAGCTTTGAAATAAAGTCCCAACGTCGTTGGAATCATGAAGAACATAGAAATGGGTCAAAATTTGTGATCTCAAGAGTGAAAACAACACTTCTGACTTTGACATGTTGGAGAATGCACCAACAATAAAATATGAGGAAAAAACTAGCACAATTGGATAGTTCTCATAACCAACTTTTTGACAATATCTTATTTTCCTAATTTCGATAATTGAGCAAAAAGTTATGATTTTTCCATTTTTTCTTATTTTTCAAAAAATAAAATAAAAATAGCCTCCTTAGGGCTAGGCACTAGTTTCCCATATGACCCTAGGGCAGCTAATTTTTTTGTTTTTTCCTACTTGTTTTTTTGTTTTTGTTTTTGTTTTTGTTTTTTTTTTTAAAAAGCAAAGAAGATTTTAGATTTGCTCATGTAACCTTAGTTGATAAAAAACTCAAAAATCGAGAAAGGTTTCACTAAATCCATACTTTGATACCATGTTAGAATTGTGAGTAAACATGAGACACATGATCAAACAAGAAACAAAAAGACCTTCCATGCAAGAGAGCTACAAATAATAATATGCAATATCCTCAACTAGAAAGAAGTTACAAAATCAAAAGCTCAAGAGTTGAAAATAGGGGTTGTGAGATTTAATACAATAAAGTTTGAGTGCTTTATAGGAGCAACCCTAAATGATAAAGGGATTAGATCATGACAAGTGTCAACATCTCATGTAATGAGATAACATGATTTAATAATATAGCTCATTAATAAAAGAATAAAATCACTCTTAAGTTTAGCTTAAGTAAATGAGAATAAATTAGACTAGTAATCAATTAAAGATTAATTAATTATTAGCTAATGCATGATTAGTCTAACAGTATAGTCTAAATTGGTCTTATGAGACAATTTTTTAAGATGATATGACCTACAAACTATTATGTATCCATTGTTTTGGTAAACTATATATAATACAAAAAAAAATCAATACATTGAGGACATAGCTCCACAATCCCACTTAGAGGATAATGATAAGGAATAAAAGGGATAATGTATTTAGGTGTCAAAGAGATTAATTGTGATGTACATAGTGTAGGTTTAGGAATGGTTAGTGTGCCAAATGGTTAAAAATGGTCATTTTCTTTCATCTTAAGTAAATATGCTAAAAGTGAATACTAACAAAAGGAAAAACTAGAAGGTACATAATTTTTTCTCTACAAATGAATAAAATCAATTGTTAAAATAGCACAAAAATTCCTACTTACATCACCTACAACAAAAATTTTTATAAATAATAAAGTATGGAATATTACCCTAGATGTTTTACAAAAGTACAAAATTATTGTACTCAAGATATAAAAAAATTATTTATAACATCCTCATCACATTACTATATTTTTAATATTAAAGTTCAAAATAATACTATTCATGAAGTGAAAGTTTAATTAATTTATTTTTAGAAATATTTATGTTAAATACAACATATTATTATTTAATATAATTCTAGGGGTTCTATAGGGGCCCTTGCTCAATAATCTAAAACTAGTTAAGATACAAAATATATAGATATTAAATTAGAGAAAATTCCCATGTAAGGACTACCAAAATGCAAAACCCAACAAATAGAAAAACATAGAAAATAAAGAGATAAACTAGTCACAAACACTACTACTAATGTACATTCCTTAGCCATCAAGACTAGTGTCTACACCATATGTGCAATCTAAAAGAGGACTATCATCCTCACTTGCACTACTACCTAACTCAACTAGTGCCAGCGATTATTGACTTTGGGCTAGAAAAATGATTCTTACTAATGTAAGCTAGAACAAAAAGTGACACACCATGAATAATTGCTTCCCATTAATGTGCTTGAACTGAATGCCATCGAAGGAAAATTATATGCACTACTCACCCACACCAAACCCTTGATATGAGCTATGATTAGTGTTATCATGGAATCTAATAGCGCTCAATTCACAGATAACCCCCTACGAAACTTGTTTGTTTCGTAGGTTCGTGATGTTCAAGCACACA
Source organism: Sequoia sempervirens (assembly GCA_007258455.2). Classification (NCBI taxonomy): domain Eukaryota; kingdom Viridiplantae; phylum Streptophyta; class Pinopsida; order Cupressales; family Cupressaceae; genus Sequoia; species Sequoia sempervirens. The sequence continues at coordinate 37,182 of VDFB02228836.1, forward strand.
AAACAAGGTGAACTTCAATTCACCTTGATGCATGTTCCAAAGTCTCAAACGGTCCATTTGAGCATTCCCCTATGTCTGTCTCTCGAAGACCTTCGAAATGAATATCTTCGTGAACTCTCAAGGTTGAAAGTTAGTCAAAATTGTGAAATATGTCAGAGCGCTGAAAATCAACACTCCTACATATTACCTTAGCCGGTTTTCTCTCCAAGTGTTGGAGCGCTGATTTTCAACACTCCTACACTTTGTCCAAGTTGTAAAATGCACAAGTGTTGAAAATCAGCGCATGTGCACTTTATGTTCCACTGAGTCAAAATATGCATAAGCAGTGATTTTCACTGCTCTTGCACATTTTCTGCCACTTTGTTTGCCTTATTAAATTCAACTTAAGTTACATTTATTGTCTCTTTTAAAATGAATTAAAGGTTACTTTTATCTAATCTTTTTCATTCTAATCTTCATTTGCCTCCTCCTCATTGAGTTGGGTTTTCTCCAACCTCCTGCAAACCCACGTTTGAAGATTTTTCATTGATTTGAGCTAGGGTTTCAATTTTTCCCAGGTACGTCTTTGTTTCTTTCGCCATCATCGTTTTCTTTCTTTTAGTTTATAGATAGATTTGTAGTTTCATTTCATCTTATCATACGTTTCTTTTTTATTAGAGTTTTTGAATCTTGCCTTTCACTTTCAAAATCCACCATTCCTTCTTCCTTTGTTGCGCCCTGCTCTTTGCATTTTTGTTGGGGTTTTGTTTTTGTTTTGCAAATGCATTCTAGGTTGTTTTTCCCCCGTGTTTCTCCTTTGCCTTCTTGTCTTTCTATTTTCACGTGTATCACTAAGTTCTAAGTCGAGCAATGAAATTTGGAATATATGCATAAGATTAAACTAAACTCCATCATTCTTGAATAGAAGACTCCAAGTGTTCAAGCGGTAAAAATCACCGCTCAGACACCAAGTTCACCAACACTAAAATGTCAAGGCAGTAAAAATCACCATCGTTACACCAAAGATCTTTTAGGCATTCAAATGCTAATACAAGGTTTTTAATCGCTACTACACATATTTTTCCAACTCCAAATGTAGGAGCAGTGAAAATCACCACTCCTACATGGAGCATCTAGTCTTTAAAATTCTAAGGCATTGAAATATCCCACCCATGCACTCCACTTTTTCCAAGTCATTGAAGACATGCTCGAAAGTGATCCGTATAGCGGAAGGGATCTATGACAATTGTTGCGAGTGATTACGAACAAAGGTGTAAAGACATCAACAATGAAGTAACATGAACATTAAACAGAGAAGATTCAAAACATAGAATCAAGAGAGAGATAAGAAGACACCGATTTGATTACGGAGTTCGTCCGAGTGGACTACGTCTCCGGGTCGAGCTCAATCGAGTGACCACTCTATTGATATGTTCTGGAATACAGTACAAACTCCACGAGCCTCACTGCTTACAATGTCTTGTAGACTTCCACAAAGTTATCCAAAAATTCTCTCACTCACACCCCTTGGAAGATGACAAAGAGTAAGGAAAATAACTTTGACTAATACAAGACTATTACAACACTCACAACATCAATACATCCCAAAATATTCTCCTAATTCCCTCTAAGAAATTCTCTCACAAAAAAGCCTCTCAAAGACTAAGAGAAAGGGAAAACTAGAGAAGGATGATCAACTGATGGATGCTTCATCAACTAATGGATGAGTGATCAACTAATGAGTGATGAAAAATACTCCAAGCCTTCCCCCTTTTATACTTGGAGTTTTCCCAATATGGTAGAAACCATAAAATCTCCAAAAATCTCCCTTATTCCTCCATTTACATATAAATCTTTATCAAAAATCTCCATATCTCCTATAAATCAAAACAACAACCCCTTAATATTTTAAATTAATTCGGGGCCCTTTGTTTAAATGATTCTCGGGCTATTAGTTTGGGAGGTTTGGATTTTATTACATTCCATAGCCTTTCAAAAGCTATTAAAAAGGAAATTGGGCTTATCAATCGGTTAAATTAAACCGAGCCCAATCTATGTTCGAGCGGAATTCGCGGCTTATTGGTGAGTAAGAATTTTGTAACCCGGCCGGTTCCGGGTTCAACTCCCAGCCGGCCACTTTTAAAACAAACTTCCACTTGAAATTAAGACAAAACAAACCGACCACTATTTTTAGACAAACCGACGGATTTAGTGGAACGATGGAGCTCGGAATTAGCAAAGGGAAGGATTGGGGTTCAAATCCCCTCAGATTTTTTTAAACAGACTAACTGCTCAACCACCCACACAGGAAGAGGTGATGGAAAGGCCACGTGGCGCATCCTAGCTGTGCTACGTGGCAAGGTTTGATTCACTTTGACCGTCCACGTTGTTGCTAGCTCACTACCACGTGTCAGTGAGATATTCGCCGAAGAACCAACGTGTCTACCACGTCACCAGATGACTAAGCTGCCATGAATGCCACGTGTCATCCTACAATTTTCTGGGAGAACACAGTCAACTGCCACATCACCCGATGACTCAGCTATCCATGTCAACTGCCATGTCATCAGAAGACACGTGTCAAGAATTCATTCGTTGTCTGTGCTGACGTCATCCGATGCCACGTCACCTGTACGGCCGCCACGTGTCACGATCTCATTGGTCCACGTTATCATCCATGCGATGATGAGTTTGCTAAGTCAGCAGGATGACGTCAGGCTGACGTCAGCAACCGTACCTCATGGTACCTGGGTCAACTGCAACTTTGACTGGCTATAACTCTCGCGTACGTGCTCCGTTTTCGACGAAACGAATGCCATTGGAATCGTGACGATGAGACCTTTGTGATGATGCCAACCTTGACCAATTTGGTGACAATTAATTTTTCCACCTTTTTCTCGTCCTTGAATGCTGAGTTGACCGACCTTTGACCAAACTTTGACCGCGCGTAACTTGAGCAAACGGACTCCTTTTTCACCCGTTCAAGTTGCACCGGATTCAGAATTCAGTGCTCTACACGATGGCATTGCTTCCAAGAGAAATTGGAACACTTCAATTTCAGGTCCTGAAGATCCACCGATCATCGAGTGCTAAAAATTAGCGCTTGAGCATGAAACTAAAAAAATTCATCCTTTATGACAAAGCGTTGAAATTCCTCGCCTCTACACTTCAATCTTGTTCCAAGTAAGATGACATGTCAAGGAACTAATTTTTAGTGCCTTGACATTTTGACATTCCCACATGTAGAAACATGTAGGAGCGTTGATTTTCAATGCTCCTACATGATTGGCAGTTTTTCTTTCTAACACTTTGAAATCACTCTGTTTTTGCTCCAAACATTGATCCTTCGCTCTCGCTCTGTTTTCCATGCAAAATTGCTCGTTTCACGCTTTCTCCACATTTCTTCCTTGTATCACACTTCCCAATGTTGCAGTTTCACCTAATGTCATTGATTCACCATCCTTGCAGTTTCTCCAGATCTCGTAAGTTATCCCGAAAGTGATAACTTTTGATCTCTGTTCTTCTAGATGACAACAAAGAAGCCTCCATCATCTTCTAAGAAAGAGGGAAAGATGAAATATAAATACCAAGGTGTCTATCTGCCTATAGTGGTGATCTCAAAGGTGGACGGAATAAAGGACACCAAGGTTGGTCATTAGGACCTTGTAGACTTTGTTAAAAGAACTAAACAAATGCCCTTGAAAGATAGTTTGAGAGCTACTGTACATAGCAATTTGCATCTGGTGTCCACATTCCCGAAATTTGCTCATCATACAAATTTCATGCTCCAAGTTGCATCCCACTACATCCGAGAGAGCATAAGTGTAATAGATTCCTCTGGACAAGTGATGATGAGGCTAGAACCTGAATTCTTTGACATTGTTTTCAGATTTCCACACATGGAAAAATACATTGAGATTTCAATGCAACAAGTGTAGGAGGTTTATGATGCAGATCCAACCAAGGCTAAAAATTTGATCAATAGCCAATGGTTAAAAACACCTATGCCTACTATCTCAAGATGGCCAAAGGGGCTTCCTAGGAGTGACTTCAAAGAAGATGTTAGAGATATGATTACTCTTTTAAGCAAGGTTAAAGGATTGCCTGAATCATCTCATCTCATTTTCAAGATTGGATATATGAATACATCCAGATCATCAGGAGACAACAAACTCATATTGATTGGGGAACACAAAGTGACAAAATCCATGAGCAACTAATAATGTGCCAACCACTTTGAAGTTCTATATGACTTCTTACTTGTTGTATGTTGCAGTCCTGATGAGGCAATTCCCAGGGTTATCTACAAAGGGAAACTGATACTCTATATCGGTGTATAAGTATTTCAATCAATTGGAGTTGAAGGAAAGTCTTCATCATTTCAGGAGGGTCACAGTTGACTTCTTTGCACCTCTTCTTTTAAATTTTGACCCAACTCTCGAAAAGAAGAGAGTATCTGACGAGGCCTACAAAGTGGTGAGTAAGGTCGGGTGTATCTTTTTGCAATTTCTAACTTTCACATACATGAGGGTAGGTTGCTATACTGGGTGTCCTTACATGTTTCCCAAATATCCCTCAGATAAGTGGATACTCATGGAGCTATGCAGATAGCTCATCTTAGTTCACAAGGAATGAATGAGAATTCATAAACTGAGTTTCAAGTTTCCACTAACGATTGGTAGATATACCATTCATAGTGTACAAAAGGCCAAATTAGTCTATGCTGAAATGTAGATCATGACAATAAGGACATACAGATACAGATTTGAATTTGATTACCGAAATGTGAATAGGAAATTGAAGAAGGGTCACAAACACAAGTACCACTTAAAAGACATATTGGTTGAATGCAGAGATGAAGAGGAGATCCACAAAATGGATTATTGTAGGCTAACCGTAGAGAAGATCAAGGATCTTGGTGTTGCTGACCTACCAAAGGGTTTCAAAGATCCTAGTGACATCATGAACACTACCTATGATGAAAATGAAATTTCTAGGAGACCTTTGCCTGCGATACAATGGTCTAAGAAGGAAAGTGTTTCCATCAGAGAAAGGTTTTCTCCCATATTGGCCAACACAACATAATGGTTACACAAACATGGTTTCCAAATGAAAGCCTTCAGGACAGAATCAGAAGGAGAAGAACCTAGAGCAGAAGTCAACCAACAACAAGAACTCCACACAAAAGAAAAACGCGTGGCTACTCCCTCTTCTTCCCGAAGAGGCCCTAGAATCAAGTTCACTATTGGCAAGAAGGATACATGGGAAGTTGAAGAAACAAAGGCCACAAAATTTGAACCATCTCATATAAGACGAAAAGGGCTTGCTTCTAAAGAGGAAGATTCTAAAGAAGGAAATGAAAGCAAGAAATCTATCGAAGAAGAAGATTCTAAAGAAGAAAATTTTGATGAGGAAGAAGATTCTACAGAAGAACAAGAGTTCGAAGAAGAAGGAGGTGATAAACAAGAACTCAAGCATGATGAAGAACAAACTCTATCTCCATATGAGAATGTTGTCAAAGATCTTCCTCAAACATCATCGCCTGTAACTTCAAATGTTCCTCATACACCTCCTAATCCTAACACTCATCCACCTCCTCTTCCTACCTTACCTCTTCCCACATCTACCATACATGCAATAGACATTTATCATCCCCCTGCAACATCAACCGTGCTTGCCACTCCTCCTGCAGTTTCAAATATTCAAGTTGTTGATGTCTTGTCAAATTCTCCATTATCCATTCCCAGTCTGTCATATCCATCTTATGACATCACTTTCGAATCTGAATTCAACATATTTATGAATGAATCTTTGCAAGGTCAACTTGGTGTGCAATCTACTAGAGCAGTCATGACAAAGACTACCCCAATTGTCACCATACCAGTCATTTCTACATAAGCGGTTGTGACACAAGAGTTGACGGTCAGTCAAGAAGCTTATACTTCCTCTCTTCCCCCTTGGTTGATATCTCAAGTATTGAAGCAAAAGAAACAAATGATCTCTCCAGAAGAGCTCGATCTTGAAGAGATGGAACCTCAAAAATCCAAGGGGAAGAAAAAGGCCAAAGTACATTCAAGGCTTCATGTTGACAAGACTGGTCATAAGTTCGCAAAGATTGGTATATCGCCACAAGAGGAAAGAGATGTAAACATGGAGGACTACACTGTCACTAGAGTCCAACTCGGAAAAGTGACAAATGAAAGTGCCAAAGCATATGCACAAGTAGTCCTAGATGCGTTGGTAGGAAGGCTTGAAAAAATGGAATAAGCTCAAGATATGTATAAGCAAAAGGTTGAGTGCTATGCAATTGTTTTTTGAAGACTTGCAGGATCTTTAGGCAATGTACTACCTCTGACTATGATAAGTGTTGAGGACCCAGCTATGAAAAAAAAAAGAATTTTTCCTCTAAAGGTAAAGTGTTGTATGATTTCATTGATGAAATTATAGAACATGACTCTCAGGTTATAATTATTGCAGATGAGAAAGCCACCTAGATAGACAAGCTCAAATCAAAGCTTGATAAAGAAGAAACTATTATTTCCCAAGAGCAAAAGGAAATGGAAAAATTGCTATAATTTGGTCACAAATGAAACAGGAAAAGCTCAATAATTTGGCGGAAGTTGGGGTAATTCCCAACAAGGAGAAATATGTGGAGGTAAGAGAATCACTCAAGCACCGCATCCAAGTGATCAAGTCTCTGATCGAATATCTCCACCAAGTGCAAGAAGATGTCGAAGGATATCGTACTTTCCTTGAAAATGGAATTAAGGAGTTATCGGGTATGCTCCTTGACAAGGATCATATTTTCCTCTTGGCCAGTGAACTATCCCAAATCTACAAGGAAGTCGTCATGAAGCAAGTGGAGGATGCAAAATTTTCAAAGACCTCCATGCATGTCATTTTTGATATATGGCTAACTCTTGATAACCTCAAGACACATCTTGGTAGGTGCAAAAAGATTCACTCATCTGCCAAGCAATCAATCACCAGAATTCACACCATTGTGGATTACACTATTGGTCCAGATGATGCATTCGTACTAGAGACAAAGAAGAGATATGAAGACTTCCACACCCAAAGCAAGGAACCATGAATGCTTCTTTTCTCTAGTGTTGAATATTTTTATGCTTTCCTTTATGCATTTTATAAATAGTTTTCGACATCTTAAATGTCTTTTGAGCAAATGTAATTACATATAAAATCTGAGATGTTTTCCCAAAAAGATGGACAACATTTTTGAATAAGTCAAAGTTAGGTGATATTTTCCTAATTTAGCTCACCTAACTTTCCTAATTTTGCTCATCTAATTTCCTAGATTTTCTCTTCCCTCCCTTTTATAAATAGGAGGGATTTCTAGGTGAGTTTGTTCTTCATCATTGCTCATAACTTCAAATGTTCCTCATATACCTCCTAATCCTAGCACTACTCCACCTCCTCTTCCTACCTCACCTCTTCCCACTTCTACCATACATGCAGTGGACATTTCTCATCTCCCTACAACATCAACCATGCTTGCCACTCCTCCTGCAGTTTCAAATATTCAAGCTATTGATGTCTTGTCAAGTTCTCCATCATCCATTCCTAGTTTGTCATCTCCATCTTATGACATCACTTTCAAATTTTAATTGAACATATTTATGAATGAATCTTTGTAAGGTCAACTTGGTGTGCAATCTACTAGAACAGTCATGGAAAATACTACCCCAATTGTTACCATACTAGTCATTTCTACAGAAACGGTTGCGACACAAGAGTTGACAGTTAGTCAAGAAGTGTATACTTCCTCTCTTCCCCTTGGTTGATATGTCAAGTATTGAAGCGAAAGAAACAAATGATCTCTCTAGAAGAGCTCGATATTGAAGAGATAGCACCTCCAAAAGCCAAGGGGAAGAAAAATTCCAAAGTACATTGAAGGCTTCATGTTGACAAGATTGGTCATAAGTTCACAAAGATTGGTATACTACCACAAGAGGAAGGAGATGTAAACATGAAGGACTACACTGTCACTAGAGTCTAGCTCGACAAAGTGACAAATGAAAATGCTAAAGCAGATGCACAAGTAGTCTTAGATGTGTTGGAAGGAAGGCTTGACAAAATGGATCAAGCCCAAAATATGTACAAGTAGAAGGTTGAGCGCTATGCAACTTTTTTTAGAAGACTTGCAAGATCTTCAAGAAATGTACAACCTCTGACTATGATAAGTGTTGAGGACCCAGCTATGAAAAAGGAAAAGAAGTTTTCCTCTAAAGGTAAAGTGTTGCATGATTTCATTGATGAAATTACATAACATGGTTCTCAAGTTATAATTGTTGCAGATGAGAAAGCCACCTAGATAGCCAAGCTCAAATCAGAGCTTGATAAAGAAGAAAGTATTCTTTCCCAAGAGCAAAAGGAAATGGAAAAATTCCTATCATTTTGGTCACAAATGAAATAGGAAAAGCTTAGTAAGTTGGTGGAAGTTGGGGTAATTCCCAACAAGGAGAAATATGTGGAGGTAAGAGAATCACTCAAGCACCACATCCAAGTGATCATTTCTCCAATCAAAGATCTCCACCAAGTGCAAGAAGATGTCGAAGGACATCGTACTATCCTTGAAAATGGAATTAAGGAGTTATTGGGTAAGCTCCTTGACGAGGATCATATTTCCCTCTTGGCCAGTGAACTATCCTAGATCTACAAGGAAGCCATCATGAAGCAAGTGGAGGATGCAAACTTTCAAAGACCTCCATGCATGTCATTTGTGATATATGGCTAACTCTTGATAACCTCAAGACGCATCTTGACAGGTGCAAAAAGATTCACTCATCTATCAAGAGATCAATCACCAGAATTCACACCATTGTGGATTACACTATTGGTCCAGATGATGCATTCGTACTAGAGACAAAGATGAGATATGAATACTTCCATGCCCAAAGCAAGGAACCATGAAGGCTTCTTTTCTCCAGTGTTGAATATTTTTATGCTTTCCTTTATGCATTTTATAAATAGTTTTCGACATCTTAAATGTCTTTTGAGTAAATGTAATTACATGTAAAATATGAGATGTTTTCCCATAAAGATGGACAACATTTTTGACTAATTCAAAGTTAGGTGATATTTTCCTAATTTATCTCACCTGACTTTCATAATTTTTCTCATCTAATTTCCTAGATTTTCTCTTCCCTCTCTTTTATAAATAGGAGGGATTTCTATTGTAATCTTTATCTTTTATCTCTTCCAACAAAGTGTTGCTCATTTTGCAACAAATGTATGAAACTTTTTGTTCATATTTATGAATCTAAATCTTATCAATAAAGAAGAAATTTGCATACCAGAATTTTTGTTGGAATCGATTCTCTTATGGTTTGATCAAATTGGTGGTGATTAGTGTGTGAGATCTAAGGGCTTTGAATAAATCTGTGTAGACTTTGTGGTACACTCTTTATTCGTATTTGTGTTTATGTTTGGATAACTATTGGTGGATAATCTACAAGACTTTGTGCTTGTAATTTTTCATATTGTTTGTGGAATTGTTGTATCTAAGAAGACTTTGTGCTTCTAATACAACAAACGTTACATCTCACAGTATCCGTCAGTGAAAAGCTACAAAACGACTTTGTGCATTCATGAGATTTTCTTCTTTATTTTATTATTTATTATTATCATACCTGGTATATCTAAGATTTGCTTTGACAAGATAGAGATATTGGAATTGGGTATATGCAGAATCATCATGGAAAAAACAGACCCTTAAGTGGCAAAAAATTCAGAAAAATCAGAGTTAGTAAACTTGACGTAAAAATTTGAATAAGTTATATATATTATTTCAAAAATATGTAAGAATAGAATCTTTAAAAAATTGAATGTAGTTTCTAAACTACTAGGTTTGTTTAAAAAAGAAAAATCTATTTGGTGAAAATTTGAAATTTCAATGTAGTAGTACTTAAATTTTAGGGAAAAAAAAGAAGTTGGTGTCTATCTAACCATCCTAACCACAATAAAACAATAATATTTTTTTATAATATTTTAGATATAAGTAGAGGACTCATGTCCCGATGTGATACATATTTTTTTGTAATTTTTTTCCAAGTAAATAATTAATTATGAATTTTTATTACAACCATTAAAAATAAAACTTGTATGTCGATCCACTTTAACTTGGTCAAAACTTCATGAAATTCATTTTTTCTTTTTAAATCCTATAGCATGAAGCATAGAATGTAACGCATGTTTTGATTCAAAAAATGTGATACCCATTTGAAAGTCAGAGATATTTTTCAATCACCTATCAATCAATACTTTAGTCGTAATTCAAATAGAAAATGAATAATAATTACTTATTAAATTCAAAGTAAAGCATAATTTATATTGGTGGAAATTTGAGAATCTCCTTTAAAACCCTTTTCATTTCATCAATTTTGGGTAAAAAAAAGTCGTTAGCCACATACCCATCATATTGCCATTTTTTGGCCCATCATGATCTTGCACACACCCAATTACTACTTTGTTTTTAGTTTGAAGTTGTATCAAATTCGAACTATTAAATGTGAAGCATTATAAAACATATTCTCTGAAAAAAGAGAAGTATAAATGTGACACAACCCTCATTTCATAATTGTAGTCTACATTTTGTGAATACCTAATTAGTTTTACTTTAGTTTCAGTCAGCAGTAAGAAGAGCGCCTCCCCTTTCTGAGAGGAGAGATTATATCTCACACAACCATGTAATCTGTTGAAAAGTGATTACATAACTTTCACCCAACAATTAGATACCTAATCAACCTATGGAAGTCCATAACAAAATCTTGTTGGATATTAACATTATGCTAAATACAAGAATTTGTGAAGAAAAATGAGGGAAGTCACATTTGGAAACCAAACCTATGTCACTAACCAAGACTATCCCAAGTTTCTATCATGTTGAATTTTCTGAATCCTACAAGCCTAATAATTAATAAGAGTACACCAAACCTAACACCACCCACTTTCAAAACTTGGCCAAAAAATAGCCATTTCTACTTTTTAAATAAAATCCCCAATAATGGATTCACATTATCTATATAGTCCACTATATTCAAGTCCTCTATCCTAAGAATACTATTGAAGAATTTTAGATAAATTGAGTCAAGACAATGAAAGATCTTACCCAATTGATTGTCTAACTCCTTCCCATAATGATAGGGATCTCATCCCTAAGGTATTGCTCATTTTTTCTACATAAGGTGGCACATTCCTATACAATGGAGTTCAGAAAAGAATGACCAAGTGTCCACAAAGACCACCAAAAAATTTCATCAAAAGCTAAGCATCAAGGAAAAATAATAACTTCACCAAACACTAGCCAACACATAGAAAGAATAATAGACACCACACGATTCAAAGAGAAATGCATGCAACCAAGTGTATGGTATAGTTAATGAAATCACCAACCATCATCACCTCACATAAGGAAATAAATACAAGGTACCAACTCCCATACACTCTAAATAACTTAAGATAGTTGTCAATTACCAAATATAATTTTAAATCATTTTCACATGTCCTAAAATGATTGCTAATTAATGTTGTAAAGGGTTTTTCTATCAACCAAGCACATGAAGAAGTTAGCTTGTCATTATAACCTCAAAAACATTGAGGTAACTAATGTCAAAGAAAATAGAAAAGGATATTGCCTCATATAAAAAAACCAAAAATCCACCAACCCAGACATGAAAATTTTATAGGCCCTCAATCATAACCGTCATCTCAACCTAGACCTAGAGTTTTCACAATTCTAAGTTGAGACTAAAGAGAACCTATAAATAACCACTTCCCATTCCACCTCATTGCTCATCTTAACCCCAAGGAAGAAATAACCCCCTTTAATAAGTAAACTTATAAGTTATGGATCACCACTCTAGCACTAGCCACCCCTAGGCTACCCAACATCATTCCATCAAAGTTGAACTTAAGGAAACAAGGAAAAGGATAAGACCACTTAACCTAAATTTGAAAATGCATTGGACCCACAACACCCTTAATATGGAAAACATAATCAACAGTACTAACCATTAAAACTCAAAATTTAATTCCAAAAAATAAACATAATTATTAAAAAATGTCATTTAAAGTGTATTGCAAGAGGCCAACTAGTCATTTGTCCAATAGTAAAGTGATTGGCTCATAAAGAGCCCCACCTTACTTCAAATTCTTGTTGAGTGGAAAGGCTCAACAACGGGACAAAGTTAGTGTCTCAAGTGAATTTGGTGGAATGGATACCCCTTAGTTATTGATGGCACATTTTTGTTATGGTTTGAGTTCACATGTTAAACACTTGCAACCTATTGGCTAGTAAGTTATTTGTAAATTAATGAAGTCTAGGATTTTTATTAGAATGGAATTAAGTTGATAATATAATAATTTTTGTTTTGGTATAGCTAACACGTGTTTTAAAAATTAGGGGCTTACTTAATATCTATTTTGAAAAAACAACTATAAGAAATAAGTTTTCCAATTGTGCATACTCTATTGAAACATAATACATATATGTTTCATAGAAAACATTCAAATTTCTTTGAAACAAATATACATAGTTTTCATGTATTTTTTCTAGCATAAAGATTAGTAATTTTCTAACAAAGATTATAGCTTCCCTAAAAAGTAGGAAATTATTTCTCCTTCGTCATAACATGATTGTGGCTTGAGGCATGAGTCATAAAATTGCTTGAATTTGGTTTTGAATCTTTAAAACATAGTTTAAACATGGACTATAATCTTATTTATCTATAAATATACACTTATGAACTATTTATTTTTAAATGACATCTTTAAAATTTCTAGTACACACATATGCACACAAAAGTCACCTTTAAAGAATAGGGGAAACTTACCATGTTACAAATAGTACATATCAAAGCCTCCTTTTTTGTTGAGAAATTTTAAAGACATCCACATTTTAGATGTAAAATTCTATGTTCTAAAAGCTTTATCTTTCTTAATGGAATTTGATTTGAAAAAAAAGATATCACAATTAGCCGATTTATTAGATCAAATGTTATGTTTAAGATTCATGAAAGGTGAAGAGAGTACTTATAAAAAATTAAAGGAACAAGTATTGTAATAGTTTGGTCATAATCAAGCTATAAAGATTTGGACTTATTTAAAATAGACCAAAAATGTAAAATAGTTGTAAGTGAATTGCCAATATACTAAGAAACACCATTTTATGATATTTTGATTTGAAAATGAAATTAGGCTAATAATTATCTTAATTGCATTCAACATTGTCATTTTTTATTTAAAAATGTTTTACCTTTTTTGTTATAGATAACCTGTTTAGAAATAATTGATATACTTTTATTACAATACATCTATGAAAAAAGAAAGAAAAAGTTCAAATAAAAAGAAGAATTACAAATTAGATCAAATTGAAGGTCACAAAAATATGGAATACTTCTAATTTAATTTCATAATAGTTCTTCAACACCTAAAAAATAATGAATATAATTAATTAAAAAATATCTAATTCACAATAATAATGAACAATATTCAATCCAAACATTATTAATATGTATGAGAAATCTTTACAATAATTCCAAGATGTGAAAAACACATAAATATAAACAAAATATTTTTTTTGATTTTTTTTTAAATAAATAGTAAATTGAAAGATACTCTAAAAACTATAATATATTTATATTGACAAATAAACTTTCATAATGTCAAATTTCTAAACCATGGGAAAAAGAAATTCAATACCAAATCAACTCCCTTGAAATATTTTTGTCCCCATTCCCTTTTTAATACAATAAATACCACCAATGCAGCAAAACCTACCCCATATGACAGTCCCACTCCAATCTCATACCATATAATTTTGTTGCTCTGTTCTGCGTCATTAATAGATGTAGACATGAGAGGAGGAGCTGAAGTAAATTCTGGCCAAGAGCATTTTCTTGGTAGGGGACATCCCCATAAATTTGGATTGCCTAAATATGATGATCTAGGAAATGTTGCCATGTGTCCTCCTTGTGGTATACTCCCTGAAAGGTGGTTGTTGGAGAAGTTGACAACTTGCAAGTAGTTCAAAGAACCAAGATCTGAAGGAATTTGTCCAGAAAAATTGTTTGTGGAAAGGTCTAATGTTTCTAGCCAACTCATTTGTACTATACTACTAGGAATAGTACCATTGAGATTGTTCATGGAAAGGTTGAGCAACTTCAACCCCTTCAACTTTCCAAAATCAGAAGGAACATCCCCATTCAATTGATTGTCTGAGAGATCTATGGATGCCATGGTGGGGAAAATATATGCATAGTTCTCATCTCTGCCTTTAGAATCCATATTCAATCCGTTCTTATACAAGTAATAAGAATCACCATACCTAGATGTGTAATCACCTTCTACTAAGAACATAGAATTTGGAACCACGCTAAATTCTTGGTGTGGTTCTCCCAACATTGCTTGTAAACTGAAAATGTTGTGTGGTATAAGCCCTGATAGACAATTTGAAGAAAGGTCCAAGATTTGAAGATGTTTTAGTTGTGCAATTTCTGCAGGAATACTGCCTTTGAACTTATTCTTCCTCATTGCTATCACTCGCAACTCTGAAATGTTTCCTATTAACTTTGGAATGTGACTTGTCAACAAGTTTTGCCCGATATCTAGAAAAAATAATCTTGTACAGTTTGATATGGAGGTAGGGAATGACCCACTCACCTTGTTCCTCCTTATCACTAGTGACTGCAGCTGACTTAGCTTACCAAATTCGGACGACATCATTCCCTTAAGATTATTATCCCCCAGATTCAAGACTTGAAGGTCAGAACAATTGGCTAAGCTTGAAGGGATGATTCCATTCAAATGATTATTTGCCAAATTCAAGACTGTAAGCCCAACACAACCTTGCAATCTTGGAGGAATATTTCCTGTCAATGAATTGTTGTTGAACAACACCACTTTCATATAGGACGGCCAAATTGATGGTATTTGTCCACTTAATTCATTGTTAGACACATCCAGTATTCCCTTCCAAGCTGTAGTATTTAGCAAAAGGCGACCTTGCAGATGATTTGTTGTGAGATTGATGTACTCAAGCCTCATATCCAGTAGCCAAGAAGGAATTTCTCCAACAAGATTATTGTTAGCTAACTCCAAATGTTGAAGTGAGAACTGAGTTGAAATCCACAACGGGATTTGACCATCTATTTTACATGATGTCAGGCTCAGAGAGTTTAATTGGAATGAGGGAATCCAAGTAGTGCTGATATTAAATACACAATTGGATAGGCGCAATTCCTCTAGTTTGGTAAGGTTGTGAAAGAAAGCCTCTGAAATTATCTGATTGGCATTTAATGTGAGAGTGAGGGTTTTAAGTGAAGAGGTTAGCTCTAAGGAAGAGTTCCTCAAACTAAATGCATTCCTCTCAGCAGAGAGGACAGTAAGGGAGGATAGCTTCGAAAATGAGGGAAGAGTTCCATTTAGCTAGTTGGATGACAGATACAAGTATTTCAATGAATGAAGATCGCCCAAGGACTTCGGGATGCAACCACTCAAGTGATTCCCTGAAAGATCTAAGTGATTTAGGTAAGAGAGATGAGAGAGAGAAGAGGGAATGCTTCCTGTGAATTGATTACCATAAAGAAATAGGTTATTTAGATAATAAAGATTAGAGAGAGATGAGGGAATGCTTCCTGTTAGTTGATTAGAAGAGAGATCTAAATTAATTAGAGAAGAGAGATCAGAGAGAGAAGAAGGAATACTCCTGTGAGGTGATTAGAAGAGAGATCTAAAATTAATTAGAGAAGAGAGATCAGAGATAGAAGAAGGAATACTCCCAAGGAGGTGGTTAGAAGGAGAGATCTAAACAGGTTAGAGAAGAGAGACAAGAGAAGAGGGATGCTTCCTGTGAACTGATTATAAGAGAGTTCTAATCTACTCAAAAAAGAGAGATTAGAAAGAA
>VDFB02228836.1:53102-67403 GCA_007258455.2 Sequoia sempervirens
GCGGCTGACTTAGCTTACCAAATTCGGACGACATCATTCCCTTGAAATTATTATCCCCCAGATTCAAGACTTGAAGCTCAGAACAATTGGCTAAGCTTGAAGGGATGATTCCATTCAAATGATTATTTGCCAAATTCAAGACTGTAAGCCCAACACAACCTTGCAATCTTGGAGGAATATTTCCTGTCAGTGAATTGTTGTTGAGCAACACCACTTTCATATCAGACGGCCAAATTGATGGTATTTGTCCACTTAATTCATTGTTAGACACATCCAGTATTCCCTTCCAAGCTAAAGTATTTAGGAAAAGGCGACCTTGCAAATGATTTGTTGTAAGATTGATGTAGAGAAGACTCATATCTAGTAGCCAAGAAGGAATTTCTCCAACAAGATTATTGTTAACTAACTCCAAATTTTCAAGTGAGAACTGAGTAGAAATCCACAACGAGATTTGGCCATCTATCTTACATGATGTCAGTCTCAGATAGTTTAATTGGAATGAGGGAATCCAAGTAGTGCTGATATTAAATACACAATTGGATACGCACAAATGCTCTAATTTGGTAAGGTTGTGAAAGAAAGACTTTGAAATTATGTGATTGCCATTTAATGTGAGAAAAAGGGTTTTAAGTGAAGAGGCTAGCTCTAAGGAAGAGTTTCTCAAACTGAATGCATTCCTCTCAACAGAGAGGATAACAAGGAAGGATAGCTTTGAAAATGAGGGAAGAGTTCCATTAGCTGGTTGGATGACAAATCCAAGTATTTCAACGAATGAAGATCACCCAAGGACTTTGAGATGCAACCACTCAAGCGATTCCCTAAAAGATCTAAGTGATTTTAGATAAGCGAGATTAGAGAGAGAAGAGGGAATGCTTCTTGTGAGTTGATTATCATAAAGAATTAGTTTATTTAGATAAGAGAGATTAGAGAGAGATGAGGGAATGCTTCCTGTGAGGTGATTAGAAGAGAGATCTAAATAGGTTAGAGAAGAGAGATTAAAGAGAGAAGAAGGAATACTTCTCGTGAGGTGATTAGAAGAGAGATCTAAATAGGTTAGAGAAGAGAGATTAAAGAGAGAAGAGGGGATGCTTCCTATGAATTGATTATGTTGTAATCTACTTAGAAAAGAGAGATTAGAAAGAGAAGAGGGAATGCTTCCTGTAAGTTGATTAAATTTAAGTAGTAGCGCAATTAGAGAAGAGAGATTAAAGAGAAAAGAGGGAATGCTTCTTGTAAATTGATTATTGGAAAGACGTAGATTAGTTAAAGAAGACAGGTTTGCAATGAACAATGGAATGTTCCCACTAAACCTATTATCAGATAGATTCAGTTTTGTGAGAAAAAAACAACTTTCCTAAGCAGGGAGGAATCGCACCTGTTAATCCCATTGAAAGTAGGTGAATGGTTGCAACAAAAGTGAGTGTGCACAAGCTCTCAGATATGACGCCCCCTTCAAGTGAGCCCACAATTTCAACACTAGCTACATGATGGGTGGTGTTATGGCAAGTTATGTCGTCCCAGAGGCAACAATCTCCTCCCTTCTCCCACAAACTCATATTGGTAGAGCCTCCGCTCTCCAAGGAATCTGAAGGGTAATCTAGGTCAGCTCTAAATAGAAGAAGAGCTTCCTCTTCAATACATCCGCAGCAGAAGCGGAGAAGACACAGGTGAATAACAGCAAAGAAAAATAACTTGGCCATTAGCGTTGGGGTGATTTGGCAGGTTAACAAGAGGGCAAGTCATTATAAAGGAGGAGGGATTGAGTGGGGGTCAGCAATGTGAGGCAATTTCGATGCAATAGCTCTCACACAGAGTCTTGTATTGACTAAACTTGGTAGACTTTTCAAGTAAACGAAGGCGGCACTATAAAAGTAGATTTCACTTGACACTAAAGTCGTGTCATAAATATCTGTACCTGCGCAGAAGATCCAACTTTTCTATTTCACGTGAACAATCTAGATGCACAGAAGATCCAACTTTTCTATTGATTAGATTTGCTATTGAAAATTTAAAGACTCCAAATTTTTAGATAGATAAAAAAATATTATGCGTTACAAAAGTAAACGAAGGAGGCCACCGACAATTTTGGTGAACTTGCAGCCGTGAGATGTGCGTTATAAAAGTTGAATCCAGTTACAATGTATGTTGAAATTTAGAAATTAGAGCTCTTGTTCACTGAGCTTGGTGAGGTGTTCTTCATCCATTATGGGTTGTATTGTACTACTGATATTACTTAATTTTAATATATTAAAAAAAACATGAAGTCATAAATTAAATATCTAACTTTTCCATTGATTAGATTTGCTACGGACAATTAGAGAACACTATTCAAATTTTTGGACAGAACAAATATTGCAAGTGGTATTTTTCTTGGTTTTAACAAATATAGAAGATAAGTTTTTCTATTGAGAAATTGTGAAAATTGAATTGTTCTGGAAATTTAAAATGTATATTCATATTTTTAAATAGAATTTTTTGAAAATTAGAAAAGTTTATTCATATATTTGAAGAGAAAGAATTCTTTATAAATGTTAATTTTTATGTTTTATAAAAATATGGAAAATGATTTTTTTATAAGATTTGTATAAAAAAATTAAAATTATTTACTTATATAATCACTTAAAATTTTAAATGAAATTAATCACAAATGTTATCTTTTCATACTTGTATAAAAATGTGAGAAAATATAATTTAATTGATTTTTTATTCATTAAAATTCTAAGAAAATGTTGATGATTATTGAGTTCTCCCTCTCTCTATTTTTACATCCTTAGCTCTCTCTATCTTTATTTCTCCCTCTACCCCTTTATATCTCTCTATCTATTTACCTCCCTCTCTTCATCTCTACCTCTCTAATGCCCCAAGCTGACAAGCTCAAAACAAAACCTGACATAACAACTTTCTTTTTGAAACATTGACAACAAGACTGATAATGCAACAATGACATGTCACACTTGCACAACAACATGCACACAAATGTCACAATGACACAACACCAGAGGTAACAAAGCAAATCACCATTGCATAAGCAAGGTGACAACAACCAAAGATTAACTACTTGTGGGATAAATCCGCCATGATGAACATACAAGAGAGGAAGAGAGGGCAACACCTACACAATGATTAGTTACTAAACCATGATCACATTCTCTCACAACACCACACTAGGATAGGATGAGGGAATCATCAACCTCCAATCGACATCCAAACACACTAAACAACTCTAAACACAAAGGTAACAGAAAACCTTCACAAGAGGTTGCCTAACCAAAAGGCACAACTCACCATAAATAGGAATGACAACAAGTCACTTTCGGACAACCTCATGCTTCCCAAGTCATCTTGTCGCAATGCAACAACACACAATAGGAAGAACTACTCCACAAAACCCCATGACCTCTAAGGAATGTAGAGGACACTAACAAGGCCAACCAAGAAGGATTATGACCTTCCCAAGTATTCACTAGACTAGTAGAACAATCTCCCAAACCCTAGGTTTGACAATTGGTTATTTTAGAAGGTTACACACAAAACAATGCAGGAAATGACATAATTTCTTAATGATGACACTTGAAAACTAGGTCAAGGTACTACTAGGACCCTAGGACTATGGTGAAAAACTTTCATTTGTAAAATTTTCCTAAATAAATTCTTGAAAACTGAGGGAAAGATTAAGTTCAGAGACTACAAGAACAATCTCCCAAACCCTAGGTTGAACAACCGGGTCATTTTAGAAGGTTGCACACACAACAATGTATGAGATGAAACAAGTTCTCAATGATGACACTTGAAAACTAAGTCAAGGCACTACTAGGACCCTAGGGCTATAGTGAACAACTTTCATTTGTAAATTTTTCCTAAACGAAGTCTCAAAAATTTAGGGAAAATTTAATTTTAGAGATAAAGAAATTTTGACTAGGTTTTGAAGGTTCAAACGACCAAGAAAAAAAATGTAACAAGTATAAAAATTATTTGAAAATGGCATTAGGTTTATAAAATATCTATTTATTTGTGTTTAAGAGGATTTACATTCTAGTTTTTATCTGGGGACGAGGTCACCCAAGCACAACACTAGGCTGCCCCAACACACTTAGGCAAAAATATAAGTTTTCTAACCTATAAAAATAGGCCACCCCGACTACCAAGCCACCCCAGTAGCCTATTAGGTTGCCTCACCTACTACCAGGCCACCCAAATGGAAAGCTAAAATTTGGTCAACCTAGGTATATTTGGAGCAAGATAGGGTTGCCTAGATGAAGGACCAGGCTGCCCAACCATGAAGTATGACATGTATATTCATTTTAAGCACTAGATAAAATGTTCCTAAGTTTGTTTTAGTATTTGAACATCATGATATTGAAAACCATAAAGGATTCGTGCTTGGTACCAATATTGAGACACACAAATGAGAAAAATACTCTTTTCAACTATAAAGTTTACACCCATCACAAAGAGAGGTTCTTAATCATCAATATTACAATTATATCAATGAATAAATTTATCTAATTACATTAATTAAAATTGAAATAATATGGTACCATTATCAAGCTTGATCCTCAAACCTTTGGTCCTAATGATGGTTACCATGCCACCCAACCTCATGGAATCGAAAGGATCCACTCCCATTGTGCTAGGAGATAGTTACGTGGGAAACAAACACAATACTCATGCCAAACATGAAAGAAAATATGCATCCCCCAAGATAATTTCCACATAACCCAAATAGATAAATCTTTGCAAATAAGTATTTAGAATTCATATGAAAAAGAATAGACAACATACCATCAAAGATGACACAAGGTATACCCTAGGATAACCCTTAATAGGGAAAAACCCAGCCTCCAAAAGAATCCAACACTCATGTATAATTCACCAATAAGCATTACAATACATATTCAGAGTCCTTCATGAACACCTTTGAAACATCAAGCCCTCTACAAGAACTCTATGTGAACAAGCATGTAATCACACATCGCATGCCATGCTTCAACCTTCACAAATGCCAACAAGAGATGCTCTCAACTAGCCAAACTTAGACAACTACCCATGTGTTTTCTTTTATAGAACCAAGCTCACATAAAACCACCAAGTGGTATTACATAAAACCATGTGACTAATACCATGAGCTTACAAAGCCATTAACCCCCGCATTTAATTTTGGTAATAAGTTTTTTCAGCATTAAATATTTTTCCATGTGTAACCCCACATTAATTATTTAATTCAATATTACATACAACACATAAAATGACCCCAAGAATGCTAGCCAATGTGATGCACACATCCCTATATTCTCTAGGTGCACTGCATAATAAATAAATATTACATTATAACATTATGCAAGGTGGACAACACACATTTTCCTAACATTCTTCCAATTGTTGTATACATTACATAAGGGATAAATAAGTAAACTCAAACATGAACAAGGAAACCATCCCCATAGCCACATATACCATCAAGGAATCAAAGTGCTCCATGTGTTCCATCAAGATACCTACAACAAGAATCAAGGTGATCACCATCTCAAGAAAAAATGCTCTCATCCTCCATCATTCCTACACACAAAGATGAGAATCCATCCAAAGAGATGCCAAACTATCTATCATAAAGAATCATAAGTCCTACCTCCAACCAATATCCCAATACACAAACACTCAATCCAAAGGTAACAAGTATGTATCAATAGTTTTCAAGATATAATCACCACATTTGAAAATATTACCCACAAAAAATGCTAACACATCCAACTATCCATACCTCAAATATATACAAATCATAACAACTAAACCACATGCCATCAAAATATACAACCCATAACATGCAATCAAAAGCTCCAAGTGTGAAACCTGTCATATATTGAACATACACATCTAGGAACACCCACAACATAGGTAATGTCAAATATGAAAATGATCAAGGCATCCAAATATTCACCAATAGAAACACATAAAAGTGTAACCAACATCATGTAGTACCAAAGATCATCCACAAAGATATACAAATCATGCAAAGCAATATGTTGCAACACAACTCTCATCACAAATCTCTATAGCTCTCCCAATTTCTTCACACTCAACAAAGGAAAGAGATAAAGGAGCATCCATGTCGTCACTAAATAAAAATTAACAACACATGACCACAAACATAGTGATCACCATAGCTCCACACAAGATCTCAAAACTAAGGTCATGTGAATAAAAACATCCAAGAAGTAGAACAAGACCAAAGAGAGAACATGCAAATCAAAACCTGCAGGATGTCCTTCTACACACACCTCTAAATGCTAACTTGTGATAAGTATAATCTCCTCCATAAAACCCCAAAGAGAATAGAACTATCCACATATAACCATAACCAAGATGTATGCATCTCAAACCAAAGGAAGGTCAAACTAAATCCATTCCCAAACCAAGGGAATAAGCGAAATAATATCCCCTAAACTCAACATTAATGAATAATCTCAAAATGCATAAGGAAATAAACATGCCAACATCCCTCAAATGAACCCTCCAAAACTATCAAACCATAGCTCAAGATCCATATACATGAGAAGATAAAGCATAAAATATAATGCATTTGAAAGTGGGGAATGAGAATGCTCCTCCAAGATATCCAAGTCATCAAAAACTCATCTAAGAATAATCTCCTCATATGTCCATGTTGAACTCACATCCAACCAAGGTGTAGGCTCCTTGGACTTCTAGTTGAAACCTCATCAATGAGTAACCCTCTCAACACATGTCTCTAATCTCAAGAGATCTCCTTGCTTCACCTATGTCTCCAAGTATCCATGAGTACCTATAACTGATGAATCCATGCCAAAATCCAAATACAACATAGTAACCACCATGAAGCTCTTAAGAAAATGACCAATATAATCAATACCAATAGAACCAACCGAGATCAAAATCAAAGTCCCAATCGTGAATCAAGAACTCAATCATGACATCATGATCTGACATCTCCTCAAGAGAAGGTCATATGCTCCAACAAGCATATCATGTACCTATATCATGGAAAAAAAATTATGTGCACAAGAAAGAGTATATCATAACATAATAACATAACCATCCTATCAAACTAGGATCACCTATCAAATGAAAAATCATGACACCTCAGCCAAAGACTAAAGATTCATCCATGGATAACTAAGATTTCAACATCTCCAAACCACATGGAGATAACCATCTCCTATCAAGAAGATCATCCATCATCAAATGGTGAATCCACATTATTGCCACAGACTCCCACTGAATCATGATATTGAGCTCTCCATGGAATCATAACAACCATTCTCTAAATGAAAATTATTCATGGCCCCAACACAATCAAAGAACTCAACGCTAAGCTCCCAAAGGGAAGAGTACAAACCACGATCTCCAAACCAAGAAGATACAAAATTTTCAAACCATCACTGTCACAAGCTCCCATTGAATGGTGTAATCAAGCTATATATGACACCGTGATAAAAAAAATCCTCAATTAAGATAAACCAAAGGCCCTCGTACAATTAAAGAACTCAAATACAACATGATCTCCCAAGAGGAAAATTAAAACCATGATCCTCAAGCCAAGAAGATACACTACCACAAACCAAGCATGAACCAATCCAACGCCACCAACAATGCACATGCATAAACAATCATGTCATGCCAAATTTATTAAGGCACAAGGAACATCCATGACACCATGATCACCACAAAATATGCCAACAATAATCTTCAATTGTGTCACATAGTCAACTACATAGGTCCCACATCATGACTGTATCTAGCAAGACCATCTATCCTCCTCAACGTAACAAATAAACTAGCAAAATAGGTGGCTAAACAAGGCCACAAATTTGAATCTATAAAAACACTGAAGCATCTATGAGCATAGACAACCCACATCCAATTCATAAATGCAACCTACAAGCATCTAGACAACCTACAACACTACACAACTCATAGATACAACAATACAACATACAAAATCAACAATATACTGATAACCATGTCAAATGAGAGTAGTCGAAGATTTCATGTGAGTATACAATGACTCTAACATCAAATCACCAAGATCTGAATAGCCATAAGCTGAAAAAATCACCATAGTCAAAAGAACCTATAAACAAATCAAATGGAAATAAAATAAAATAAATCATTCTAAAACATCTCCAAACATGATCCACTGTGTAGTGCTTTGAACAAGCATTTTGTCGACCGTGAGAAGTCCAAAATTTGACTCTATATGCACAAGTTATGAAATCTCCAAGCTCGAAAGGAACATTTGACTTCTAGATGTTAACAAAATGACACCTGAGGTAAACTTTATGCCCCTTGGAAAAAATTTGCACAATCAAGGACTATAAAAGCGAAGTTGGTGGCCCCTTTGGGAGGCCTGTTGGTGGCGGCAGTGCCACTTGGGCAGCACTGCTCATAGGGGTGGTGGATTCAACATGCCATTAATTTGGGTTTAGCTTAATTTTGTTTTTAATAGAATTGTAAAACTTTTAATTCTTAATGGTAATTTAATTTAATTTTTTTAAGCCTCAATGGGGCTAAGCAAACGTTGCATAGGACCAAGGGCCTAAGCCTACTAACCAAGGTTTCCCTTGACTGCAACACCCACAAGGCTACCAGTGGTAGTCGATAGAACTACCACAAGTAGTACATTATTAGTATTTCCACCACAGGGGTAGGTGTGGGGTCTGCGAACCTCGCCCACCCCTATTAATTTTTTTAATTTTGGGTTTTTCTAAATTTATTTTGCAGTAATTTAATTTCAAACCACATAAATTATTTTATTTTAATTTTTTTTCTGTGACCTGCAAAATTGATGTTCATACGACTAAGAGGATTATTGGCAAAAAATTTAAATTTTTAGTAACCAAAATTGGCCAAATTTTATGTCAATCTTCATCTCTTGGGCCTCCTGGATCCAATGGTGGTGTCTTTTTTATCCCAAGGGGTTATCTAAAAAATTCCCATAAAAACGCTCATGATGAACATCCATAAAAAACCCTTTTTCCAACAAA
Organism: Sequoia sempervirens; assembly: GCA_007258455.2. Classification (NCBI taxonomy): domain Eukaryota; kingdom Viridiplantae; phylum Streptophyta; class Pinopsida; order Cupressales; family Cupressaceae; genus Sequoia; species Sequoia sempervirens. The sequence continues at coordinate 62,123 of VDFB02228836.1, forward strand.
GATTCATAAGCCCATATCTATACAAAAATAACCACAAATCTACAACCTCAAAACCTCAAATATGTAAAAAACACTTGCACAAAGCCCTCATATCTTGCAATATGTCCATTTTTTCCATTCAAGCCTTGGATTCAACTATGCACCATATCTACTCCATCAAGGGTTATGTAAACTACAACAATGGATTTGATACCAATTGAAAAGAAATATGCATCAAGATAATTTCCACATAATCCAAATAGATAAATCTATAAAAATAAGTATTTAGAATCCATATGCAAAAGAATAGACAATGTACCATCAAATATGGCACAAGATATACCTTGGGAAAACCCATCCTCCAAAAGCATCCATCACTCATGTATTATTCAACAATAAACATTACAATACATCTTCAGGGTCCTCCATGAACATCTTTGAAACATCAAGCCTTCTACAAGAACACCATGTGAAGAAGCATGTAACCACACATCACATGTTATGCTTCAATCCTTAAAAATGCCAATAAGAAATTATCTCAACTAGCCAACCTTAGACAACTACCCATGTGTTTTCTTTTATAGAAATAAGCTCACACAAAACTACCAAGTGGTATTACATAAAACCATGTGACTAATACCATGAGCTTACAAAACCATTAACCCCCACATTTAATTGTGGTACTAAGTTTTTCCAACATTAAATATTTTTCCCATGTGTAACCCCACATTAAATATTTAATCCAATGTTTCATACAATACATAAAGTGACCCCAAGAATGCTAGCCCATGTGTAACCCCATATTAAATATTTAATCCAATGTTTCATACAACACATAAAGTGACCCCAAGAATGCTATCCCATGTGATGCACACATCCTTAGATTCCCTAGGTGTACCACATAATAATTAAATATTACATTATAAATATTAAATTACAAGTAAGAACTAGTTTGAAACTGAGTTCAAACCTTCTTATATCCCTTCAACACATGAGAGATAATTTAGGAGAGAAATAAAGAAAGAAGAATGGATTAGGAGACCTGGTCCAAGAATTAGACTTCATGCTTGCACTTTGCTTCCAAGTTGATTTGGTCTTCAACTACTTTTGGGTCAGATGTAATTGATTTTTGGCCAAAGACTGCTCCAAACTACTCCAACTTGCTTCATTGATGAAGAAAAACCACCTTCTTTGACCTGTTCATGGATAGGGCCTTTAATTTTGCTCCTAGTTGCTTGAAAATAGTTGGAAAAAAGTCCCCAACTGCCCCTATTTTTACTCCACCACATGGAAAACTCATCTCAACCTCCTCATAGATGCCCTCCACTTGGTGCTTATGTCACCACATGGCTCCTAAATCTCCTCTCCGTGATGCCCAACTGCCTTGGGTCGGATGGAATTGGTTTTGGACACCTAGAACCCTCATAAGTGCTTAAAAAAATCATCTAACCACCTCAAACTACCTCCTAAATGCATCTCAAGTGTCATTCAATAGCCAATTAATCCCCTAACCACTGGCACCTTCATATTTTGACTCCTTTAAAATATGTGGAGGAAATATTGAAACGGTCAAAAGCTTTAGGAGGTCATAGGAGAAGTTCAAAGGTTAAAAACTGACACAGATGTCATATATTTTCACCCCCCCTTTATCCTATTCTCTATCAAAAGCTCACAAGTCATCATCATCTTCAAACAGTCCAAAAGATATTGACTGTCATTCATTCCTTTGGCTGCCCTTTTGAATCACTGTGTACTTTTTGCATGATTAAGGTTTAAATTAAGTCTGGTTTTCATTAATATCTTCCTTTAAGTCATGTGAAGCTCTTTCAATGTGTCTCCCTCATTGGAAAGCCTACATTAATACACTGACACCATTATCATGACTGCTATTTACCATTTCCCATGCAAATATTGTATGCGATGCTACTTCTCAAAACAAAGGTAACTATCTTTGATGATGGTCAAAGGGAACTACTCATTATATGACTAATATTCATTCATACCAGCATACACTAGTTAAAGGCATTATCAGTAGATATCAAATTATGGATGGTTCTCACCACTCACTAACCCTGTACCATCATATTCACTACCATTACCACCTATAGGTGTGCAAGTCTCTAGTAGGTCTTTCCATCTTAAATGTCACTGTGTTATTTCACAATCAACACCATTGTGATCTTAAGACTGTTACACAATCGTTTATTGGGAAACTCTTATGGCAATGCCTCCAATCTACCTTTTTTTTCCTACCTCATAGTATTCTAGACATGACTGTCCATATGGACTGTCACCTTACCTTGCTTGATGGCTTTGATCTGGATTTTATCATTCTCTTGTTCTTCATGAGAATCTCTTAAGGCTGCCCCTCTATTTCTGTGATTGTCCTTTAATGAAATCACTATTACACATGGTATTCCTCTAAAACTCCAACCACTACCATTTATGCACTATTATGATTGTACTGTATTATTTTATGGTAGTCCATGCATAGTTTATTGAAATCACTATCACCCTAAATCACAGTGCTCACCTTTCATCACATTTATCACCATATGCAATTTACATTTGAGTAAGCATTGAACTTGGCATTTTCATCTAACAAGGGGAATCTCAATCTAAAGACAAGGGGTTCCCAACTCTTCTTTCATTTGCTTGATTTGATGGTGTTTCACTGTACAATCACAACTCCTTTGTCACTTTCTCATTGACATTGTGTTCCTTTAGTGGTTGTCTTAAAGATCTGACTATCCATAACACATATTTTCTATCATTGTATGACTATCATATTTCCTGTATTCTTCTTCTCTTGGAAAAAGAAACACTTTACAAAAGATTTGATCTTCATATGCCTTATTTTTTTCTTTCTTCAAGGACTTCCTTGACCAACTCCACAAGCTGTAAATTTCTTGAGGCAGTGTTCTCTTACTTGGAACTGTTGTTCTACCCCTTTGGAGTCTCTTTTTTAACCACAGATTCTTTTGGAGAAGGAAAAGTTTCTTATGAAGTGTCTTTCACACACATCTCAGTCCCTTTTGTGCATTGCCTAGTCTTTTTTACATTCTTCATAACCTTTGCTATGTGCTATGTCTATGGAAAAAAGTGGCTAGGTGTGGATGTAGACTCTTTCAATGCCTTTTCAACCTGGGATAAAGACCCTTCGACCTCCTTATTTCTCTGAGCTTCCTTCAATGGAACCTACCTAAAACCCTAAAGTTTCTCATTCCACGAGATTGAAAGGATAACGACATAACAAACTCATTTTTGTTTTTCCCTCCAAACTCTCACTCAAGCACTGAAAATGAAACAAGCTTTTGGCCCTTTCTCATTTTGCACTAACATAGTTGAACTACAATGAAAACTTAATATTTTCTCATCTTAATTTTCCCTCATCCATTTTGTAAAAATCGCAATTAGCTTTCCTAATGACTTTTGACAAAAATGTCAACATCTTTTAGTGACCTCTGATGGATGTTTGCTTGCTAAACATGAAATAATAGCCGCCTTAACCTATCCATTGGGCATGGATTCAACAAGAGACTTGAAAAAACTCAAAACCAAACTTGAAAACAATTGCAAGACACTCAAAAATGAGGAAAGCAAACTGAAACCACTACCCTAAACTGATTCAAACTGGAAACAAATGTGCAACTTGCACTTGGAGGAAAACAAAACTTGACAAAGCATGTGCACCAACACTTATTGGACTCCTAAAAGCCTACTCTAATATGTACAAAAGGCTTAAATCACCTTAGAAATAATGCTTGAGATGAATCACATTAACTGCGATTGGTTCCATTTCTCCATCCAACTTGACAGCTGAAAGGAATTGTGTTGTTTACACTCCATAATCATGTATGGCTCACTCCAAAAAGAATCAAACTTCGAGTTCTTTTCAAACCTACTCTTTAGCTCATCCCATTTCAAGATAATATCCCCTTCTTTGAAAGTTCTAGGGGTTGCTCTCTTGTCAAAAGACCTTTTGACTTGTTTTTGGTGGATTTCCATAGTCTTGATAGCCTCATTTCTCTTCTCCTCCAACTCAACTAGTTGTTCCAATCTTGCTACCATTGGCTCTTCTTCTAACATATCTAATTGATTGAACAATTCAAGAGCTAAAAGCTCATTGGAGATAGGTAATCTTGATTCTATTCCATAAACCAATATGTAAGGAGAGTTCCCGATTGACCTTTTGAGAGTGATTCTATCAGCACATAGAGCTAATTTCAACTTGGTATGCCATGCTATCTAATTAGCTTCAATGGTTCTCTTTATGATTTTGATTAAGTTCTTATTAGTGGACTTGGGTATTCCATTACCTTGAGGATAGTAATTTGAAGATGTACTCAAAAATATGTTATTCCGTCTAGCCCACTCACTTATCATTGTAGCCACAAATGCCAAGGAATTATCTGAGATGATCAAATCAGGTGTACCAAATCTTTTTACCAAGTCCTCATAGAAGTTAAAGACATCAGTTTCATTTGCTTGCTTAAGAGGCATAACTTCTACCCACCCTGTGAAATAATCAGTGGTTGTAAGAACCCACTTATGACCAACACTTGAGGGTGGATTGATGACTCCAATGAAGTCTAAACCCCACTTCATAAAGGGTTACTTCCTATGAGGTGGTTAGAAGAGAGATCAGAGATAGAAGAAGGAATACTTCCTATGAGAGGTGGTTAGAAGAGAGATCTAAATAGGTTAGAGAAGAGAGATTAAAGAGAGAAGAGGGGATGCTTCCTGTGAATTGATTATAAGAGAGTTCTAATTTACTCAGAAAAGAGAGATTAGAAAGAAAAGAGGGAATGCTTCCTGTGAATTGATTGCCGGGAAGAAGTAGATTACTTAAAGAAGACATGTTTCCAATGAACAATGGAATGTTCCCACTAAACCTATTATAAGATAGATCACAGAACATTATAAGATAGATCCAGTTCTGTGAGAGAAAAGAGTTTTGCCAAGCAGTGAGGAAGAGTACCTGTTAATCCCATTTCAGATAGGCGAATGGTTGCAACAAAAGTGAGGGTGCACAAGCTCTCAGATATGACGCCCCCTCCAACTGAGCCCACAACTTCAACACTGGCTACATGATGGGTGGTGTCATTGCAGGATATGCCGTCCCAGAGGCAGCAATCTCCTCCCTTCTCCCACGAACTCAGATTGGTAGAGCCTTCGCTCTCCAAGGAATCCGAAGGGTAATCTAGGCCGGCTCTGAATAGAAGAAGAGCTTCCTCTTCCCTCTCAATACATCCGCAGCAGAAGCGGAGAAGACACAGGTGAATAACAGCAAAGAAAAATA
>VDFB02228839.1:0-11226 GCA_007258455.2 Sequoia sempervirens
ATTTAGGTTTCAAAAGTTAAATTTTGTTTCTAAAACACAATTCAAGGTTTATTTTTTCATTTTATTAAAAAACCTTCAGGTTTCATTCCATTTTTTCGTCTATTTTTACAATTATTCATTTCTACTATAACAGTTTAAAAAAATACTTAAAACGTGAAATAAATTTAAAAAAAAATGCTAAATTCATTTATTTTCTTCAAAATTTCAATTCAAAATAAAAAAATGCAAAAAAATGGCGTGTAGGGGGGTACCTGTAGCTGATTGTGGGGGTCACTGTCGCCAATACTCGGGGTCGCGTCCGCTGTGCAGTGAAATCTTTTATTTTTTTTAAATAAATAGCAATACAAAACGGGATCCCGATTTCTACAAAATGAGATCCCGATTTATAGAAATCGGGATCCCATTTTTTATTAATTGGGATCCCATTTCATGAGAATCAGGATCCCGTGCCTTTTCCATCGGTTTGGAATCCAATGGGAAACGGGATCCCGATTTTTAAAAAGTGGGATCTCGTTCCATCTCAGGCTTGGGATCCCAAACCATAATGGGATCCCATTTCCTCAATGCCGATTTCAATTTTTTGGTTAAGGAAAAAACTTCCACGTTTCGTGGACTCAACTTTGTGCACTTACCCATGTTTCACTGAAAGACCTTATCCATTATGAGTCGCTGAAACAAAAATACATTCTTTCCGAGATGTATCCTTCATCCGCCTTCACTAAGACAAAGCATAGTCAGGGTGACTTCTCGTAGAGCATCCTATGTCTTACCGAAAGCCCACGTGATCAAACTTGTCACCGTGACATATCGCTCTCGGGGAGACCTCTCAGAGAGCACACTATTTCATACTAAAACAATTATGTCGCCAGTCGCTCCTTTGTCTTATTCGCCTTCGCCGTGACTTTCCATTGTTGGAGAGATATTATATTGATCTCAATATGTTTCACCGAGAGCCCTTAATGTTTTCCCAGTCACCAAGAAGTTTCTCACCGAACTGCACTTTTCATTTCACCTGCTTCGCTATAGTTTTAAGATATCAAGGAGACCCTATGTAGATCGCTTTATGTTTCCCCGAGATTACTTCATACACCCTGAGTCGCTAAGATAAGAGAAAACTCTCGCCGAGAAGCATCTCCCATTCGCTTTCGCCAAGAAATTTCAAAATCAAGGAGAGGTCCCAAAGAGATCATTGAGACACACCAAAATCCCTTTATTCATCTGGTGTGTCACTGTGACAAATCAATCTTCATGTTGACAAAGTCCTTCATTGTTTTCCATCGGTGAGACCGAAGGTCACTCGTCGAGACCTCATACCAATAACCTTATCTCTCACTGAGCTATTCTTTTAGTTGTCGGTCGGTGTGACAAAATGAAATTGCTATGACTTTGGACCGAAAGCAACATGTTAGGCCAAAGTGAATCCTTAATGTGTTTTTCGGTGAGACCCCAAGAATTCGCTAGGACATTATATCGACGCCGCAACTCTTGCCGATGTGTGCATCATCCTTTGTTGCCGAAACCATGGAGAAGTCCTACCAAAAGCTTCTTGAATGTAAAATCAAATCGTTATGACATCAGAAACGTCTTGTCGATAGGAAATACAAACGTTTATCAAAAAAATGGATCGAGGAGACCCTGGCATTCTCATGCCAAAATGTTCTTTTTCTGTCACCGAAACAATGTACAAAAAGATAACCTGAGACTGCACGAAGCTCAAACTGAACAGTACCATAAGATATTAAAATTATGAATGTAAATTGTCCACTAAATTCCAAGACATGTAAACCATATAGAAAAAACCGTACCAAGATAAAGCATGAGAAACCAATCTGAAACTGTCAACAAGTAGAATCAACTGAAAGGGATTTTGTCATCAAGTACAAACCATATGATCACAACTGAGAACCAACAAACTCCCCCTTTGTCCTTGAATGAAAAACACAAATGACTCTCCCCCTTTTTTCCTCAATGACAAAGGATAGAAGAGAAGAATGTGCAATGCCAGGAAACACAACTGAGAAGCCAACCAAATACCATAAGAACCGGCTACAAGTAGAGCAATAGTGCAGCAGACATATTTGCAGAAGAGAGGTAAGATTGTAACATGCTGATATCATAGCAAAAGTAACAATATGTCCTTTTCAAGAATCTCGGTCCATATCATCAATGCCAAAGCAAAGGTACCAAAATATTATAATGTAACAAACCAAATTGATACCTAAAGATTGAAGGCCTGTTACTTGAACATGCCACCTTCTTTGTCATGTTCGATCAAGGAACATTCAAGATCACCTACTCCACATTCAATTTGATTAACTTCAGTCTTAGCAATACCAGAATTTGAGCACAAACAACCAACCTCTTCTCAGCACAAGTAACCTCAGTCACTATCCATGACAATACACAACAAAGACCAAAGATACTGGTTATTCTTCTTCAACCTACACACATCATTTTACTCTTTTCATACACAAAATATAACTTGAAAGCATGTATACTACATAATTCATCATCAATCTATTCTTGTATACCCATCCTCAGTCCATATGAGAACTTCTATTACCACACCAAGAACAATGAAAAATACCAAAGATAATTAATCTCAACCCTCACACAACACCAAATAATATCATCACAGAAATAACTCATAACATCAAACATGTTTTTCAATCACTGTTCTCCAAAGATAAATACATCGACATCACTTCAGAACAAAGGCTTTCTTATTTTTAATATATTGAGGAACTCATCTATATGTCTCCACACCGCTCAAGATGTCATAAGGACATACCATTATTTCCAAAACCCAAGCATCCAAAAAGTTCATTTAAAAACAAAGTGCACTGTCATTTCAAAAACTTCTGAAAACTGTCAACCACTAGACCAAGCAAAAATAATTCCTTAAGATCTTATACCACCAAAAGAAAATGCAAGATGTCATACCTCATTCTAGACTCCATAGGGGTAAAATATATTACCATAATAGACTCCCCCTGAGTCTTTGCTTCTCCTCAAGACCTGGAAGGCAACACTTGTGCAAGGAGTGCACAAGGAGTTTTCTCAGAAGCATCTTTATTGCTCTTGTTGTCATCTTGATTGCTCTTTCTTCTCCACTCCAATGAATACTTTTTCACTTGTTTGCATAAAGTACTTGTCTTTCTATTGAATCTGCATTGTTGTACTTTATGTCCAATGTTATTACATCTTAAACAAATGACTTTGTGATTGTTCTGAGAAATAGAAGACTTTCTACAGACATTTCCAGCATTGTTCCCTACATTATTATCACTTGTATTTATTCTACAGTCTCTTCTCAAGTGACCAAAATTGTTGTAGATAGGGAGATAATCAAAGGTTTAAATGCATTGAAGGCAATAAAAAAATTAAATCCTATCAAGCACCATGAAGTACAAACTAGAATGAAAATAAAAATAATAAAAAAAGAATGTGCAAACCAATTTTCAAACTAGTGTTGATTGATCTCCATGGCTCTTCTCCACCTGCACAAGGATGCAAGATTTCAAAGGTTGATTGTTGGAGGAATGTTGGTTGCTCAATTTTGCAGCATAACAACCTGATGAAGATGATAGATGGCGATTGAAGACTGATTTTGACAGAGTGAAGATGCTAGAAGAAGATTCCAATTCAAAATGGCTTGTAAAAGGTTTGATTTATAGATTTTCAGTGTGTGGGTGAGATAATTTGATAAAGACAGTAATGATTTGATTTTGATAAAGAGAGGGAAATACTGGCAGATGAGATAGATTGTGAAAAATAGAAAGATTTCCATTTCTTGTTTTGAAATAAATCTTAAAACGAGAAGGATAATTGATGAATTATCTAATTAAATAAATTGATGAATACACATGAGTTGGTTTGGAAAGCGAGAAGATATTTTAAAGATTTTATTAATTAAATAAATATTTGGTTATTTAATTAATGTTAGTTATGATTTCATTAATTAAATAATATAAATTATTAGAAGAATTAATAGAAATGATTTAATTAATTAAATAATATAAATTATTTAATTAACATTAGAGGAATGGATGGAAATGATTTAATTAATTAATTAATATAAATTATTTAATTAACATTAGAGAAATGGATGGAAATGATTATGAATTTAATTAAATAGATGATGACATGAGTACCTAGGGAAAAGCATGCTACAAGATGTCTAAATGATGTAATGCTAATACAAGTGTTGTAACAGGATAAATTTTTGATGTCTACATTTTGCCCCTCTTTGAGATGATGTTTGAGATGATGAGATTTGTGCCGAGTAACATCATTTCAAAGAAGTTAAGGTATGGATAGAAGAAAATGGATAATGATATAAAGATAGGATGATGATGGAATGATGATGCCCCCTCGAGAGGATAGGCGGGTTGAACAAACACAGGTAGGCTCTCGAAATGAAATGATAAAGGGAGGGATAAGACGAATAATGCAAGATAGAAAGTGGATAAAGGAGATGAATGATACGTTATGCTGCAATGAAGGTGAGCAACTATGATGTTTGATGTAGCACTAGACGTTATGCACCAAGATATAAGGACCAAGGTGACAATGTGTCTCGTGCCCCAGCTTAATACAACCTTGTCTAGACGTATGAGGAAAGAGACTTAGAGCATTAAAGTCCTAATGCACAAAAGGTATTATGTGACCTTAGATGCAAAGGATAGTGCAAAAAGATATTCCAACATACACAAGATATGAATATTAGCTGGAATGATACAGATTTGATACAAATGCAAGATAAAATGATAACACAAGCAAGCAAGCAAGCAAGCATGCACAAATGATACAAAAACAAACAAGGCATTTCCCTTGTCAAGCTATAAACCGTTGATTGATAGATTGATCGATGATGATGATAGTGTTGTCATTGTGGGGAGCGACATGTCCCTAGAGCAACACAAGAATGATGATAATTGATTGACTGTTTGGTTGATTTGGTTTATGACAAGATTAGGATCAAGACCAAAGGATGTGATTGGATAATTTGACAAGATTGGTTGACTTGATTGGTATGGATTAAGGATTAACTTGCATTTGGATTATTGCTTGAATTGATTCGATTGAGTTGATTGGATGCAATGGTTTTGATGAAGATGATTGATTTGGTTGAATGGTTGAATGATTGGATTGAGGAATTGATTGGATTGGAATGATTTTGATGATAATGATTAGATTGATGAGAAGTGATGTGGTTTGATTTTATTGCTTGGATTTTGTTGGATATTTGATTTTTTTGTATTTTTGGGGATATTTTGATTTTTTTTTTTTTTTGAAATGTTTTGAATTTTTTTGTATTTTTGAAATGTTTTGATTTTTTTGTATTTTTGAAATGTTTTGAATTTTTTTGGATTTTTGAAATGTTTTGATTTTTTTGTATTTTTGAAATGTTTTGATTTTTTTTGGATGTTTGAGATGTTTTGATGTGTCGAAGGATGAAAATTAGAGTAACCTTTGTGCTAGATACCAATGACAAGGGGAAAACCGAGTCTAGGTGCAAGGGTGGGTGATGGGATAAGGGATAAAAGGCTCATGATAGATGGATGGATGGTATGGATGTATGCATCAGAAGAGGGTAAGGATGTGATCTCCAAAGACTATGTCACATAGGAATAACATGCCCCATTCTAGGTACAATACTTAGGATTTTTCATGATAAAGCTTATGACAATAGGATAATGATATGATTGGTTTAGATAGGATGAGGTATGTCAACAGATACCCAAAAAACATGTTTCAACATTTTTCCCATATATCTTCATCAAGATCAAAAGGATAAGGGTGGATGAATGGACTCAATATGAGAGGTATGCATGATGGCTAAAGATGGTAGGTAGGATGGAAATGACAAGACATGAAAATGATAGGTTGGATAGATAAGACATTGTGCCCCCAAGTGTAAGTGACATAGAAAATCAACCTACACATGACACCTATTTTCTAGGTTTTCATCATGGTACTTATCCAAGGCGCCTGTTTACCAGGTTTTCACTGTTGGACGAAGGGATTTCTCTTTACTTTTTTTTTTTTTGTCTTTTTGGATAGGAGAAGGGGAATATGGATAGGATGGACTCAAGTGTCTAGTTGCATGAAAGGTGATAGTCCCACTAGATATGGATGTCATTGCATGGACCATGCCAAATGTCATTATGCTCATAGATGTTGGTAAGGGATGACATGAAATGGAAATGGAATAGGTAGATAATGGATTATGATGTGGATTATGTAGGGAGGATGATAGGTTTATGCAAAATCATGGACCATAGGAAGGTGGTTGGGAAGATATGTAGGATAGTAGTTGAAGGATGGGGAGATGGAGGTATGTGGGATTGTTGTGAAATGGAAGGGAACCATGACCAATGGTTGCACACACTGTGATAAACGTTGAAGCTTTTGATGTGGGTGGGGTGTAGGAAGCAATGAAGATGTTTGCTTAGGAGGTGGAAGGTGTAGTGCTTTTGGTACCCACATAGACTTAGTATTTTTATGATTTTTATTTTGCTTGTGGGTTTTAGGAATTTGAGACTTTTGAATGGAATGAGAATGTGAGGTGGAAGAGGATGGTTGAGATTTTTGTGATGTAGATGCCTCATTTGACTTGCTTTCCTTTTTCTTAGGGACCCAAACCATTTTAGTTTTGGCCTTTACTTTTGGAGGTATGGGCTTATATAACTTTTTGGATGTATTTTTCTTTGACTTTTTGTATTGATGTCCTAAAAGGCATAGGGAACCCTTAAATTTTTACTTTATAAAGTACAAGAGGCATTGGAAATTCTTTGCTTTTGAATCCATGGGGAGTATGGTGGAATAGATTGGAAGCTTCATGGTTTATATACAATGTGTGCATTTGTTGGTCATGATTAGGAATGTTAAGGGTGTATTTATGGATAAATGGATAAGAGGAGATTAAGGTAGGTATAAATTAGGCCTTGGGAATGCAATGGTGGTAAAAGTGGATGGGGATATTAGGAGTTAAAGGCTGTGGTGGAAAATTTGATGGAGGATATTAGGAGTTGGGAAGCTGTGGTGCTTAAAGTTGATGGTGGAAGGTGTATGGTCACATGCTTTTGACATTTGTAGGATGATGGAGGAGGGATGGAAACATATGTTTTAGGTATATGATAGGATTCATGATGGGAAGTGGACTTAGGATGCATGGAGGAAATACCAACATCTTGAGATTGGTGTCCTTGGGGTATATTTCCAAGGCCATAAGAGCGTGGAAGGACTTTGACATGGATGGGCTACAAAATATGCATTCCATGAAGGAGTCCTAGACCTTTACCTTGGTGGTTCTTGTTTTTGGAGTATGCAATGGACAATGGGACTAGGTGTAAGGTGGAACACTAGACAGGCTGAGTTCCTTGTGGATGAGAGAAGATAATGGATTCATTGTTGTTCTAAGGAGGAACATTATTGAATGAGAGGTGGAAAGATAATAGGATACTTGTTGGTACTTTAATGCAGAATTAGATAATGGGTGATGGGGATCAATTTGGGATCTTAGGAGATTAGCATTGTGTTCACTTAAGATCCAATGTATTTGCTTGATCTTCTATGTGTGTTTGGGAGGCATATGTCTCATCAAGGGAAGTGGATGTTTGTGCATCATGGATGGGTGAGGTGGCAAGCTCTTGACCATGGAATGCATAAAGTTGGCTAAGAGGATCATCATGGTCTTCTTGATCATAAAAGGGGTCTTGATCAAAGATGGAAGATTGATCATGAACAGTATTAGGTATGTTATGAATGGAATCATTGGGAAGGTGTTGATCTTTATGTGGATGAGGGGGTAATGTTTCCACATGTTTAGGATTGTGCTCTTGAAATACCTCATGACTTATTGGAATGGAGGTGGAAGGGGATTTCTCATGGAGAGACTTGTCATATTCTTGATGGTCAACAATATAGGAGCATGATAGAGGGTGACTTGGACTTACGAGGGGAGACTCTGGAATTGGCTCAAGGGGTTGTGGATGACATGGTTGGCTTGAAGGACTTGGCATGATGTTTGAGGATTCTTTTGTATGTTCAGGTATACGTGTTGAATGACATGGCGACAGTTGATTCCTTGCTCGTAGCCCTTGGGTCACATCCTTTGGAGGTGTAGAGGTGGAAGGTGTTGGCTTAGGGTTTTGATTTTGATTGGATGATGGTATGATAAAGTTATAGGGTGCATGTGCTAGATTGGTATTCCCCTTGTCAATGGTTGCATTAGAACATGAGGAAGTTTGGCCTTGTTGCAAGGTAGAATTTAAAGTCACATGTGTTTGTCGTGATGTGGCTTGATAGGTTGATGTGGCATTCACATGTGAAGAAGTGGATGGATTAGATTGGTATGAGGTGGAAGGAGATGGCACATTAGGTTGAGGTGGAATTGGTTGATAATGAATGGATAGGGGATGATGTTGTGGTTGTTGAATTTGACAAGTGGCAATGAAATGATTGGCTTGAGCTAGGAGGTGTTGGATTTTAGGTGATTTAATTTGTTGAAAATTTTGGAAGAGATTTTGAAGGCTTTGTATGGTTTGGTGGTCTAGGGGTTGGGGTATTTGGTGAAGTGTCTGAAGGAGGTTTTGAAGTTGGGATGCTAGGGATTTGTGTTTGAATGTGGGCATGGTGTCACACATGTGTGTAAGCTCTTGCACATCGATTTTTTCCTCAAAGTATGTAACATCGTTCATGTCATCATTAGAGGTGGTAGGAGAAGCCCCTCGAAGTATGATTTTAGGTTTTGGTTTTCTTTCATGATTTTGACCATAGAAAGGGACTCCTTGAATTATGAGCTCGGGCTTAGGTTTTGTCTCATGATTTGGCCTAGAGGGATAGCCCTCTTGGATTATGACTTTTGGCTTATGATTAGGATTGGGCTTGTTTATGATTATGACCATTTTGACAAGTGGTGATGGTGATGATGTGGAATGATTAGATTGGATGACTTGGATTGATTAGGATGAAATGGATAGGATGTGGCTAAGAAGAATGATTAGGATGAAAGTGGTTGGATATGAATGTGTTGGAAGAATGTGTAGAGTGACTTGTCTTTATGTGTTTGGTGTTTAGATTGATTTGGAAATGCTTAAATGAATGACCACACATGCACACACATAAATCACTCACGTAAGACACATAAGCAAATTTAAATTTGAAATTATGAATGTGATTATTAAGCACACACTTGAAGAAGACACATCAACAAGTCCTAGAACTAGTCAAGTGGGTATGGCCAATTAGGTCTCAAGCTAGTCTACACAAGGTTGACTAAGGATAATTTGAAAGAAAAATCCTGCCACACAGCTGGGAGAAAGGGATAACCCACCCTTCACCTTCACTTCCCAAAGGTATAAAGTTCTTTGGGGCTTAGCCAAGAGTGACAAGATTTTAAATCTCAAACAAGCGTGTCTTTTGATTCAAACTTTGATTGAGGTCATCCCCAGGGGTGATGAAATCCCCTAGCAGGCCTCCTAAAAGGGTTTGACAAAAGCAAACCAAGTGAGGTGTTTGTGATCACATACACACTTGATTCACACTCACAGTGGTTAATTTCCCTTAGAAATGAAATGTGTGGAAGAAAACAATGAAGGACTCGTTCTTTTTAGATCCTAAATCAAAATGTGTAGGAAGACAATGATTAATTTTAGACCCAATTTTTGATATGTGATTGAAGACAAGATTCGTTTTAAACCAATTGCAATGATGTGATCAAACAAGATTTGATTTTATGTCCCAAATTGAAATGTGTTGACAAACAAGATTAAGAGATGAAGGATGAAACGAGTGCACCTGATTATTTTAACTTTCCAAATTGATGTTGTGACTGATTCCAATGCTTTTTCAGCTCCGTATGATTCATCCACAAGTTGCCAAGACAAAAAGAAACAAATTACAAATCTGCTGGAACAAGTCATATGCACTAAAGAATATATGAGAATTTGAGAAATTTAACTCTGTCAAAGCTAATAAATGCCTACACCATTGGATAGCTTATGAAATTCTACCCCAAATAAAAAAAAAAATCACTGAAAAAGACCAAAAAATGACCAAGATACGACCATTTTAAGATTTACTAAAAAAATTGCTAAAACAGAGGTATATGCACTAAAAGAAACTTCGTATGTGCTAAAAGAAGTGAGAAATAAGCTAAAACAGCCCCATATGCGCTAAAAGAAACTTCGTATGCTCTAAAAGAAGTGCTAAAACTATTAAAACAAAGCCATATGCGCTAAAACAGACCTTATATGTGCTAAAGAAAACCTTAAATGCCCGAAACTAACCCTTAAATGTGCTAATCTAGGAAAAACAAATTTAAATTCTAAAAACAATGAAGATAAATGCGTTAATCTGTTCCTTATATGCACTAAAATAACTGTCGAATGAGCCGAAATAGTCCCCAGATGCGCCAAAAGACCTGCAGAAGAACTGTTAAAACCTTGTATGCGCTACGGAAACCCTCAGATGCGCTAAAACAAGAATTTTTGTCAGAAAGCCAAATTCTAGAATGTAAAACCTATCAAAAAACCTATAAGTAGATGTTAAAAATGGGGCAAGAGCCCCACGATGGGCGCCATTTTATGTAGATAGGGAGATAATCAAAGGTTTAAATGCATTGAAGACAATAAACAAATTAAATCCTATCAAGCACCATGATGTACAAACTAGAATGAAAATAAAAATAATAAACAAAGAACGTGCAAACCGATTTTCAAACTAGTGTTGATTGATCTCCATGTCTCTTCTCCACCTACACAAGGATGCAAGATTTCAAAGGTTGATTGTTGGAGGAATGTTGGTTGCTCAATTCTACAACATAACAACCTGATGAAGATGATAGATGGCGATTGAAGACTGATTTTGACAGAGTGAAGATGCTAGAAGAAGATTCCAATTCAAAATGGCTTGTAAAAGGTTTGATTTATAGATTTTCGATGTGGACAGAGATAAGATTTGATAAGATTGATAATGATTTGATTTTTGACAAAAGAGGAAATATGACGAGATGAGATAAGATTGTGAAAAATAGAAAGATTTCATTTCTTGTTTTAAAGGAAATAAATCTTGAAAAAGACGAGAAGGATAATTGATGAATTATCTAATTAAATAAATTAATTAGATACACATGAGTTCAATTTTGGAAAGAAAGTGAGAAGATATTTTTAAGATTTTATTAATTAAATAAATATTTGATTTATTTAATTAATGTTGGAT
>VDFB02228840.1:0-11705 GCA_007258455.2 Sequoia sempervirens
AGGACCACATAGGTCTATATGTACCAACTCCAGCAATCCACTTGTGTGATATGGTTTTCTCTAGAATGAGGTTCTTATTTGCTTTCCCATTTAACACTCCTTGTGAATTGCATTAGCAGGCTTCACTATCTTTGGAAGATCCCTAACCGCTTGGGAGGAGCTTATCTAGACAATATTATCAAAATTTACATGACATAGTCTTCTATGCCATAGCCAGCTATCATCAATTTGTGCAACCAAACAACTTTCACTAGCAATAGTCAAATGAAAAATATTACCTTTTGTCTATCTATCTGAGGCAATTAGATCTCTGGAACTTCTATATATCTTGCATCTCCCATTTTTGAATTGCAATCATAACCCTTATGCACCATTTGTTCGACACTCAACAAGTTGTGTTTTAAACCTTCAACATGGAGAACATCATTTGTGTTGTGATTACCACCAAGGTGAATAGACCCTCTACCATGGATCTTACAGGCATTGTTATCACCAAATCTCACAATCCCGCCATCATATTTTTCTAGACTTACAAACTTGTCCTTGTCACCAGTCATGTGATGTGAACATCCACTGTCAATGACCCATTCATCCTTCTCTTCTATACGGGCTGCAAAATCTTTTTCAACTATGGTAGATTCTGTGGTTTTCAGTTTATTCTCCTTAAGGGCAATGAACACCCATCCATCTCCATTTAGTTCAGGTTCATCATCTGACTCATATTCCTTAGCAAAGTAACACTTCTTTTGAAACTTTTGCTTGTTATGTTTAGGCCTTGGAACTCTATCAGGGCACCTTGATGCAAAATGACCTATTTTATTACAAGAAAAACATATAAGAAACAATTTTCCTTCATGCTTACCTTTATTTCTACCTTCTCTTCTTGCAATCATCACTTCTAGCTCTTCTACTTCTCTTTCTTGATCTTCAAGCTATCTCATATCTTCCTCATATTTGTACATTATTCTTGAACACTCACCTGGTTCATATCTTGACATGCCTTTCCTAGATATTGTAGCTTTGAATGCAATCTCGGTCTTAGGAGAAGAATCGCCAAATTTGCTCAGCTCAAAAGCAGATAACTTACCGACTAGTGTGTCTCTTGTCAGATTCGTTACAGATCTGGTTTCTTCAATTTCATGAACCTTTGATTTGTAGAAAGGAGGTAATGATCTAAGTACCTTTGCCACAATTTCATGTTCTTCAATGACACCACCGGTACACCTAATGCCTAGCACTAGTTCATTCACTATCTACATAAAGGAAGAGATATTATCATCCTCACCCATCTGTAGTCTCTCATACTTGCCTTTTAAACTTTTTAGCTTGGCCATCTTCACATGTACATCTCCTTTATAGGGTATGTGTAGGATCATCATGCAAAAACTATGCCCTTAAGTGGCAAAAAATTCAGAAAAATCAGTGTTAGGCAACTTGACGTAAATATTTGAATAAGTTATCTATATTATTTCAAAAATATGTAAGAATAGAATTTGTAGAAAATTGAATGTAGTTTCTAAAATACTAGGTTTATTTATAAATAAATAAAACCTATTTGGTGAAAATTTGAAATTTCAATGTGCGATGAGTACTTAAATTTCGAGGAAAAAATAAGTAGGTGTTTGTCGACCACCTAACCATAATAAAATGATAATATTTTTTGTAAGATTTTATATATAAGTAGGACTCATGTCTGGATGTGATGCATATTTTTTGTAATTTTTTTTCCAAGTAAATAATTAATTATGAATTTTTTATTACAACTTTTAGAAAATATAAAACTTCGTCTATCGACCACCTTAACTTGGTCAAAACTTCATGAAATTTAATTTTTATTTTTTAATCCTATAGTATGTGAAGCATAGAATGTGGCCTTCATATTTGGATTCAAAAAATAATGGACCGTTGAAAGTTATAGATGTTTTTCAATCAGCCTATCGATCAGGGACTTTAATTAAGTAATTCTAATAGAAAATGAATAATAATTATTTATTAAATTCAAATTAAATCATAATTTATATTTTGGAAAGCTGAGAATCTCCTCTAAAAACCCTTTTCGTTTCATTAATTTTGGGTGAAAAAACGTTGTCAGCCACATACCCTACAAATACCCATAATATTGCCACTTTTTGGCGCACCATGATCCTGCACATACCCTATACAAGGTCTCTAGTTTTGTCCACATTTCATGTGATGTCTTCTATCCCATCATATTTGTCATTTTTGAATCTATTAAAGCACTCAATATAGCTTCCATCACTTGGACATTACTCTCAGCATCTTTCTTTTCATCAGCAGTGGAGGGACCATTAGTAGGGATAATATATTGATTCTTTGTGATCAACCAGAAGGGTTCACCAATGCACTTCAAATGAAACTCCATTCTTTTCTTCCACAATGAATAGTTGGTTCCATCAAATCTGGGGTTGTCTTTCTTGTATGTTTCCATTTCAAATCTCCTCAAGCTTTTAAACTTCTCTCTGAGGAACCTTCTCTAATACCAATTGTTGGCAAAACAAGGGTAGACAAATAAGAGGGGGGGTGAATCAGTTGTCATAGTAATAAACAATAAATAAAATTTTCTTACTTAACTTAATCTTTGATCTGATGAACAAGGAATTAACCACAAACAATAAGAACACTAGAAACATAGAGAATGCCAAGATTCTTTTGCATGGAAACCCTGTTAGGGGAAAAACGACAATGGAGTTGGTCCACAATTATACTTTGTTAGAAGTATAATGAAAAATGAAAAGGGGAATGCACATGCATTCAGGCTCACTGCCTAGAGCTCACTAATTAATTACAAAAGGGCTCATTTCCCAACAAAAAATGGATTAGATCCACAGAGATTTGAACTGAAGAAATAGCTTCTACAAAAGCTTAATTACAATTCTAATTAAGCACAGATAAATTCTCTTCACACTTCACTCTTTCTCTTCTCACTAGAAATGATAAATCATTATGTGCACACTTTCACTCTCTCTGGAATTCATTCGCACTTCACATCATACAACCAATCTCGCTTATATATCTGTTAGACAGATTTACATCAATAACCTAGTTGGCCAGAAGATAAAATATGTTTTTCAATATTTGCAATGTCGGCCCAAAATTACAAATAAATATTCAATGTGGATTAAACACCATCGACCAGGATAAGAATAAGACCAAAAATAATATCCTCGAGCATTCCAAACACTTAGAATTCAAACTTAAAAAATCTGCAACATGTTACCACCATCATGTCGGACAGGAACAAGAAAAACTAAGCATGCACAAGAAAAATATTTGACCACGATCACTCTGATCGATGCGAACATGCAACAATAATAGAGAACATACTAGAAACATCCATGAGCACCAAGAAACAATAGAGAGACATCTACAACAAGTAAAATCACTAGAATCATACGAACTTTAATCAGGAACACTGATAGAGACCACAGAACACTGTCAGAATACAGATTTCCATAACATTCACAAATAATCATGCGGACCTCTAAAACTTCTGGTGGATGATCTAGAAACTCTCAACAGTAAATCCTTTAGACCACAGTAGTTGAACTTTCACATAGAGAACAAGACACCTTCACATTCTGGACTGATCCACAGGTTGTCTGAAACTTATTCTTTTACAATTTTCTCAATATCCTCGACATATACTACCTTAAAAATCATAATGTTAATAGTGTTGACATCAATGACAACCACATATCAGCAACACAACAACATTTCCCAACACTCTTGAGGTGTGTTTTTCTACTACCCACCTTTTTTGTGAATATGTATTTCTATCTTTAATTTTAATATAGATATGTCTATTCATCAAAAAATAAAATAAAAATTGGAGTCAAAATAAGCAATTTAGGATGCCCTGTGCCCAAGACTAGATTCCTACTTTTTCGGGATCCAAAGTGTTAGGGGGAAAAATATTAAATCCCTACTTTGATTTCTCATGTTTATGTTTTGATAAATATTTTAAAACGGGTAATTAAAAGAACAATTAAGAAATTAAATGCATAATTAGCTCCAAGCACATAGGGGGGAGGAAAACCTAGTGTGAAATTGTTAAGGGTGACAATTTATGACACTATACATACATTTTGGGGTAAGGATTTCTTTGGATTGTAAATATGATTATTTTATTTTGACCATCTAAATGATTTTTTTGACTTTTTAATTTGGGTGGGGCTTTTGAATCATCTTCTCTAGTTCTAAGTTGCTAAATTCATTTTTTCTTGTTGAGGTGATTTGGTAAAACTAATTTTCATTCTAGATTTAAATTAGATTTTATGAATCTTTTCCTTTCCTATACTTTTCATTCTTTTTTTATTTATCTAATAGCTGAAAAATCATCTCATCTTATTTAATAAAACAATATTCAACATTAACATATAATTTTATTTACAAGAAAAATTAAGCCAACCTCTAGACTAAACTATAATTTATTAGACTATGGATATCCTCAAAAGGTTCATGAAACATTCATAAAGACAAATGCTTCTAGAGAAAGTAGTATCTGAAGGATATGAATAAATTATTGAATAATTTAATTACAAGAGAATTCTTATAATATATAAAATTGTCTAAGCATTCATGTTAGTAGAAGCTCCAATAAAAATAGTAACCAATCACCAAACATAAAGTTGGATTATACTTAGTCTTCCTTTGAAGAATGTGTAATTGTTAATTGAACTAGCTCCATAGCATTGAAAATATATTGCAACTGAAAGTTATCTAAGCATTCATGTTAGTAGAAGCTTAGTTAAAAATAGTAACCAATCACCCAACATAAAGTTCAATTAGACTTAGTCTTCCTTTGAAGAAAGTGTAATAGTTAATTGAACTAGCTTCATAGCATTGAAAATATATTGCAACTTGTTCATAAATCAATTCATGCATGTGTGTGTGAGATAGTAATAAAGATTATGCAAACATTACTCAAGATCAAATACATTTCTCTAATTTATTAATCATCTAAATGTTCTATTTTAAGTATATACATTCAACAAAAATATTTAAAAAATTTAAAAGTAAAAATTAATAATTAAAAAAAAAAAAAATTATTAATTATTTCATGATAAAGAAGACAAAGAGAAAGATGATGAAGGGTGGGACCTCCCTTATGTCACTTTGGACCTTGTTGATGTATGGGGTAAGCCAAGTGACTATACCCATTGTCTCCACCTTCTAAAATAATTCCTTTTGTCTTTCTATTTATGCTTTGTTTTGATGCAAGTTTGCACTCTATATGGACTTTAAGAATGTGATTTCATATACACCCACTTTTTTTTAATATATGTACTTTTATTTTCTAATTAATAGGAATGTTAGCATTTATTAATCAAAAAATAATAATAATTAAGTAATAAATTTTTCCTACTACCTAATACAAATATTATACACTATCAACAAAAAAAAAAATTAATAAATACAAAAATACGCAAATTATTATTCATTTAAAAGTTGTATAAATAGAATACGTAAAAATCTGAATATTATTAAGAATTAAAATAACAAAAATTCTAATCTAAAAAAAATAATATAAATTTTCTTTTTTTTTTTCCTTTTTGACAAAAGTGGCAAGCCACTATATATATTATATATATAAATAAAATAATACTGGAGAGCATACCAGAAAGAATTACAAAACGATCATAGTATATACATTACTACCTATAATAATCCTAATTACAAACCCCTTTGTTCTTTTAAAGACCCCTTATACATGCCAGTAAATAATATAAAAATATTATCCACCTAAATGGTAGAGATTAATGAGAACTGGAGCGTATCCAACATTTTAGTATCCAGGGTACTAAGAAGGATTGACATACAAAGATTGTGAGTTTAACAAGTTTCAACTGATGAAAGCACAAATAAAAATAAGATCTAGAGATTACAAAATTCCACTCTACTTCTTTACTGAATACACAGTTTGCACAGCAGTCATACCCAAAATAAGTATCGCCGCCACAAGAGAGATAACATACCATGGCTTTGAAAAATATTCTTCCTTAAACTGGCTGATCCACAATTTCCATTGACTGTGATAATGTTCTCTCGCTTTTTTCATCACGTCCTCGAGATTGTCGAAGTAAAGAAACATCTTTCTCCGAATCAATTAGATCATCTAAGAGACCTACAAAATGAGAAATTACTGTTGGTTCCGGATACGCCGAACATCTTTGACACTCTTCATACGCCATCAAGTTCCGCAACCTTGGTTCTGTGCTGCTCCACATTTCGATTTGAGGGAGGGAAAGCGTACTTTTTCCAAACCTCCTCTTTTCAAATCCCAACTGGCCTGGCTGGAACTCGATACCAGACTTGTGTAATAATTCGGCACTTGGAGTAGACCTGTCATCATCGGGAGAAAGTCTTGGGTAAAGAAAAGGAAGTATATCGATGCAGCTGAATCGTTGAAATGAACCAGCTAGTGCCACATTCGTCGACCACCCACATCTTCTAGGGTCATTGTTGATAACATTGGTGTCACCACAGCCCTCAGTTTTACCACAATTACCTGATTCCCCATGACTTGAATTCATTAACAGATCCCTGCACACCATTCTATACAAATCCAATAGATGGTATGCGCCTTCGTTAATATATTCCTCCAGCTTTTTCAATTGTTCTCCAAGTTTTGAGTCAAAAACATCCTTTGATAATGAAAAGAATGGAAATCCCCATAACACTTCGGTGGAAACTAGCAGTTCAGCCAACTTTTATGTTGCACGTTGACGGTTTCCATATTCTAACTGGAGTACAGTTATAAGAATATTTAAAGGAATTTGGTTTTCCAGTTTTATAATGTCATTTAGTATAGAAAAAGACATGCAGTTTGCTCGTTGAAAAACAAGGCTAAAATTTTCATTATCTGAATATAAGCTTTTAAAGAATTCAAGAATAAAACAAGTATCCATTGCTAACATCAAAGATAATGTGTCTCCATCCAAATTTATTGGTTCTTCATAGCACTCCCTGATTTCTTCTTCTAGCTTTTTAATCTCTGCAATCAATTCGGTCACATCTTTATCAAGCCTTGCTAACGTCCTACGGATCGCTTCCATTTTATGGTGATCCATCCTGGATAGTTTAGGATTAATCTTGTGATGGTAAGGCCCAAACGATATAACCAAGGGATCATAATCACCTTCTTTAGAACTCCTTATGGGTTCAATCACCCTATAAATACAAACCTTTTTTGACACTTGCCACATTTTATGTTGAGGATTGAGTGTGCCCGTTACTTTGAGAAACCATGATTTAGCTAAAGAACTGCATCCTGTTTCACCGCTGCCATTTACTTCATCAATATGACTTTGTTTACCTTTGAGGGTTTGAGCTAGGATGTCTGTTTGAGCCATCTCTTATCTACATCCAACATAAGAACCATATGTTACAGAGAGAAATAGACCTTCAATTTCAAAATTAATTATATCCATGCGAAATCAAAAAATAATAAGAATCCAATCAATGTGCGTAAGATTGTATTGAATGCTTTGGCCATGTTTGACAGAATCCAGAAGATGTGTTTCATCGCCTCTAAATATTGGAAAGAAAAGTCTATATTTAACGTTAATAGAATAATATTAGTGTTTTTAAGTTAAGCGCTCAAGAGATACAAATATATATGTATTATTATAAAATGACATATTTAAGATGTCATTTTGATGATTAGAGTCCTCTTTTAAACCATATTCTATGGAGAACTCTTAAAAGATTTTATTCATTTATATAAAGTTTTTTTTAGCATTTTTTTTTTTTATGTTTAAATGCATATTCTTAACTAATATTTATATTAATTTATTTTTACTCTTTTAATATTGTAGTGTCGTTAACATTGTTATCTTTGACACTTTTATTTTATTTTGTCTATAATAGTAGTTATATTAATAATTTATTCGTTTCAAGGTCAAATTAAGAAAATATATTAAAATCCTTGACATCTCGACAAAATTGGGTGTAAAGCATCCAGCCAAGGGTAAAGGCACCCTTGATCTAAAGTTGTTTTATTTCAATTTTTGATGATTTGGTTTCCGTTTTTGAAGATTTAAAAAGGATCTTAAGTCGGCCTATAATCAAAAATATCATTTAGGGTACATATATAAACAAGTTTCACTCTCATTTGAACATTAAGAAGCTATTGTGATCAATCATGCACTATTAGGCTCTTATTGTCAATATATATATGAGGTATTGGTTGCATCCTAACTACAAAAATCTATTATGTTTTGTGGACTAACCTCTTGTAGGTCTTCAAGCAACTCAAGCACCCATCAAACAACCCTAGGTGGCAACTTATGGTGTGAACACCACTTTGAAAAGGGTTTCATACCTAAGATAACATTATCCATTATCATTTAGTTAATTCTTATTTATTCGACATTTGCTTGACCTAGGGTAAGCCTCTTTACTATCATCATTTGTTGTTTCTGGAGGTGGAAATGCCAAAACAGGGATTGACTTAGGAAAAACTTTATATGACACAAACTTCCCTTTATTTGCATGTGTTCAGGTCAAATTTGAAAATTTCATCAACAAAAGGCTGCATGAAAACACAAAGCAGATTGTAACCTATCATCTAAAATTTATAGACCCCAAAAAGTAGCATCTTTGATAAAGGGCTCCCTCTCCCTTAATTGTCAAGTTGAAGCTCATTTTTTAAGAATAGAACCTCTCTACATCACCATTTTTTAGATCTATAATTGTTCTATAAATTTTTAGTTCCATTTGTGCAATAAATTATATTTTCAGATCTAAGATTATGTCAAATAGGCTTATTAAAATACACATCAAATTTCTCCTCTTTGCAACTCAAAAGAACCAAACCCTAACAAATTGGCTCTCCTTTGAGGTAGCTAACTAATCATCAAACCCTAGTTGGTTTGTGTTTGACTACAAGGAAATAACTTCTTCTAGTTAATCTACTAGTTAGGTCTAGGATCATTTTTCTTACACTACATTTTGGTGAACCTGACATATCCTACACTTGCAATTTTATGATTTATTAGCATATATCTGAAATTGATCAAAAACCTAAGTTATTTGAATGTGTTTTTATTGATTTACATTTGTTTCATTTTTAAATTAATCAATTACACGCTTTGTTCATTAAATATTAAACATCTTGGTGAAATCAATTTAGATCAAAATTGTAAAATATTTGGCTTTAATTGCATTGTTTTCAATTTGATTTTCCTTTTTTAGGGTAGTAGATATGAATTATTTGATTTCAAATTGCAAATGTTATATGTTTACTATGAAAAAGTAGAACATTTTGTTCCTTGTAAGAACATAAATCTAAGCACATTTCCACCATTTTATTGATATATCTATTTTATCAACAACTTCTACCTCATACTTCTTGGGGGCATCCATAAGTGAAGCTAATTTCATCTATCAACGAGCCTTTGAATGCTTAAATACCTTATTCATGTCTGCACATTATTCATGTTTGCATGTGCCTCCAATCATCAAATTAGGGTATACTAATTTTTTTGCATTTTGTTGATTCTCAAACTTGGGTTTTCATAAAAAATACCTATATACTATCACACACTTGTACATGTTTTGAGATTTCAGAAACCTTGATTTTTAGTCTAGGGTGCTCACACACTTGACCAAGAATTTTGACCTCAATATTTTGTGTGAAAGTTTGTTTTGTGCCCTCTATTTAGATTAGATCTTGGTTTTTGGCATTCTTTCCCGAAACTTTCAGATTCAACTAAACATTTCCAATTGGGACCCAATTTACCTAATTCATTGAATTTACATAATAATTCTTGTTTTCTCATCAAAAGTGATAAAAATATTATCCAACTCATTTGGTTCTCCCTTGGGGATAGCATCCAAATAGTGTTTCTTGCCTAAACTTTATATCTTCTCAAGATGTTTCCTTTCACCCCCCTCAAGAGATGTCTTGAACCAAAGCATATCATTTATCTTCCTTCTCATGTTCCTAAACATTAAATTATTTCTTCTCTCATTATTGTACCTCCTTCAAACCAATCTAAACCTTTTTCTCATATCCTAAGCTTTACAAAACAACTAACTCAAAATAACTATACACACTCAAATGTGCTGCAGTAACCACATTATCATGTACTTACATGCACACATATAAAAACTTGAAATAACAAACAACCAAATAAAATGCAAACCTCTATTTCATTTCCTTGATAATATCTCCCTCGCACCTCATCTTCCTTAATATAGTGGCAAATAGTATGATCTTGTTGAGAAACTTCGTAATACTCTAGCTAAGATCTCTCTTTGGGAGTTAAACTTCGCTTGTATACCATAGTGGTGCAGGAGCACCTAATGGAATTCATACCTCCTATTGGAACTATAAAAATTGATGATTTTCATGTTGTCCATACCCATGAATTTTCCAAATGAGTCCTACCTTGAGCACATTTTCCTCTCTTCATGATATTTTTACCCATATTTTTCCCATATAGCCCCATAAAATCCATCAGTCTGCATTTTTCACATTCACCATATATGTGGCAGAATACCGGGTCTCAATCCATTTTGCATTTTTCTCTTGATAGTGCATGTTGCCCTATCGGCTAGAGACTCCTTTAATGTCTGTGATTGGAATTCACATGAAGACAACTTCGGAGAAGGACTTCTTCATGGTTTTGATGATAGAGGATGATTCAAATTGGCAAGTTTGGTCTTTAGAGTAATGTTTCATCGAATTCAATATGTCTCCCTGACCGACAACAGAAAAGGCATATCGGCGAAGGAAATCATTTTCAGAATGATGTCTCAATGACTTTGTTGGGTCTTGCCGACTGGGGGTCTTCATCAACAAGTTATCGGGGAGAGTCTCACCGAGTGGCACATTGAAGGATTGCTTCGGCCAAACAAATGGTGGTCGGTGTGAAGTCAGAATGAGATCATATTGTCTTACCAACCGATAACATAAAATATATATCTCGATGAGATTCATAAGCATCAGAATAAGGTCTCAACGAACCCGTCTAGTCTCGCCGATAAAGCAAAAAGGTGACTCTATCGGTATGAAAGTGATTATGTCTCGGAAACAAAGTGTGAACTTTCGGTAAGACATAGGATAATCTATGAAGCCTCTTTTCGACTCGGTATTGTCTTGGTGATCTAAAGTGAGCTCGGGGTGTTTCGTTATGACATGGTATAATCTACGAGAGGTCTCCCTGATATCATAAAGTTACAACGAAGCGAATGAAGCAAAGGGGCACATCATCAGTGAGATACCCCTTATGTTATGGCGACCAGATTGTATCATGAGAGCTCGGCATGACATAGGGTATTGATATGATTTCTCTAGCGGTAGAATCCGCGGTGAAACACAAAAGAACACAGGGATGGCCCGGAATACAATTTCCTTACGGCATGACTATTAAGGATATCTCGATGAATGATTAACAAAAGGAACTCCGAGCAACACGTGGCCAATGTGTGAATTCTAAATATAGTTGCAGGCCGACGCTGGAGATTTGCACGGATACTACAGATTTGTAGGCATGGGATTTGAAGCGTGTGTCCTGATGCTGGTGTATAAATATGCATTCCCGATTGTAAATGAAGGAGGAGATTTTATATAAATACAGTAGGTAGTTTAGGAATGGATATAGTAGAATAAAGTTCTCATATCAGAGACTATGATGCATGTTTTCAAATGGCGATTTCAATGAAAATCAGTTGGTGTG
>VDFB02228844.1:0-30522 GCA_007258455.2 Sequoia sempervirens
CCACTCCCCCCCTCTCTCTCTCTTAAGTATCTCCCTCCTACCCCCACTCTCCCTTTCTCTCCCACTCCCTCCATATCTGTCTCTCAAGTCATAATTTAAAACAAATATCATTTATATTTTTATTAATATTAAAAATTAATTTTTAATAGAGGGGGTTCGACCGAACATGTTTATAATGTTCGACAGAACCCCATTCAAATCTATTTTTTTATTGTATTTTAAATGGGTTTGGTCGAACCCCCATTCGACTGAACCCAATTTTTTTATTCGACTGAATAGTTGTTCGACCGAACCCACTTATTTTCACCCACATCCTCTCAGGCACCAAAATTGCTCAGAATTTTGCAGTTCAAAGCTTGATTTGAGAATGAAAATGGAGGAGATCTCAAAAACCCAACTGGTATCAGGTTACCCTCAAAACGAGCTATCCAACAAATATAATTTTAATATTTTTTGATTATATTATCTATTTGTTTTTTAAGTTTTATTAAATATAGGTTTTTCACCGAAAACAAAACTCTTTGTTATGCACACGTGGAAAAATAGAAGATTATCAAAAAATTTGAAATAGATTTTTGAGATATTGGAGTCCTTGATCCAAAAAGAATTTCGATACATACAATAAAAGTTATGCATTATACGATTCGCGTTAATAATAAATTGTAATTGATTTGACTTTAAAACTTGATTAAAGAAAAATATTTAATAAAAAACTAATGGCAAGTGTAAGCACTAGATATCGGAGTTACAAATCTAAATTTGTAAGAATTAGAATTTTATCTTTCAAAGAAAAAAATTTATGCGTTATACGGTGTGCGTCACTTTTTAAAAATGTTGTTTTTTGAAAAAAACCAATTTTCATGGGAGATGGAAAAAGATGTGCAATCTGATTCCAAAAATTTTGAAAAAAATATTTTTAGAATCTATAGACAAAATTTGACAAGACTCTAGTTTGCATCATCTTCAAATTCCTCACGATTTAACCGCTATAGGTGCTCGAATGTGAAGATTTAGTTAAAAAAAAAAAGTCAGTGTCTAGTTTGGCCAAAAATTGTAAACCACTATTGTGGGATCACCCATGGTGAATGAACAAGAATGTGTAAGAAAAGGAATAAGATAAAGGGTATGCGCATATGCATGTAAGGTGACATAGGGTAAGAGATATATCTTTTATTCATTATTAAACTGTTTTAAAAAACTTCAATGTTTCAAAACACTCTTTTTAAAATAAAGACAAACTAAATATCTAGAAAATGACATAAATGTAAAAATTCGCTATTTCAAGTATAAAATTTTAAATATAATTTCAATTTGAGATAGTGTGGAAATTATAGGTTTTTTTTTTACCCCTAACCTATATGAAAGAGGACTAAAAAATTCATAATGAATATTGTTAAAAAATTAGAAGCTCTTTAAGTTAGGTGGTTCAATGAATTTTGTAACTATTTTTGAATAATTGTTGTTCAAGAAAATTTGGTAGGAAAAAATATGAGAATTTAATTGGTGGCATTATTTTTTAAAAATATGTAGAGGCCTTGTTAGCTAATAGGCTTCTTATGTTGGCATTCATACACAAAACATTGTCTCATGGGCCATAAAAAAATTATTCTCATGTCAATAAATGTCACCTCCATTTCTTTCAACATCGTGATAGCTATATGCATCCTTCCAAATTTCATGGTGTTGACTCTCCAAGGTAGTTATTTTATCATTGCCTTCCCACATGTTATGTTGCAATGTAAACATTCACAAAAGTGTGACTTATCTAAAAACTAGTTCACTAGAATAGTAGGCACTCATATATCTAAACTAATCAAAATAAGAGTGTTGAACTTGGTTAATAATAAATTTAGTGTCTCCATTCCTCATACCTTTGAAATGTATTCAAATTTGGAATCTATCATCTTCCACACAAACAGTTTGAGTGAGACTTTGCCTAGCTATTAAGAACTTAGAGCTTGTGATGAACTTAATAGTCAGTAGTAATTATAAATATTTTGTATCAAATTAAGAGAGATTGGAACTTTAAAGCAGTTGTAGGAGTTCTAGCTATATAATTATATTCCTGAAGATAGAATCTAAAATTTATTAGGCAATTTAAAGTAATTGGATTTGATAGATATGTAGAAGGATCATCCTTAAGGTGATATTTCAAAAATTTAATGGCTCTTTCAAAATTGAAAACATTGTATCTCTATGAGAAAAATGTGTTTGGACTAATGTTGGTGAACATTGACCAATTGATGAGCTTATCTAGTTTAGATATTAGAAACAATCAAATTCATGAATATTGCACTAGGACCAAAATTGTATGAATAAGAACCAACCTTGGGGTGAGTTTGAACAACTTTGGACAAATTGTAGGATATTCTATTTCCAAGCTTGATTAGATTTTCCTAGCTTTCAATGATACTAGGGAAAGGATTTTATATCTTGAGTGAGAAGTCCAAGAACCCCAAAGAGAGGAATCTCAAACCATGGTACTAGTGTAAATCTAAACTTTGATGAAACTATATTAGGTCAAACCATGAATGAAGAGCTAGAAAGGAGAGAAGATGTTAGGTATCATTTTACCATTAAATTGGCAAGATAAATGAAAAATATTAATCCACAAAAAAATGGTGGAATAATTTTTGGTGATGGAGCTAAGTCATGGTTAAGGTGGAAAATTAATTTGAGTTCTAGAACTATTCATAAAATATTAAGGTAATTTGGGGATCATATCAACTATTGGGAGAATCTTCCACCTAGTGGGTTAATAAAAATGTTGAGATGAACTTGCATTCCACTGTTGTCACATGGGACCAGTTTGTGATCTTGTTTAGACAATGTTGATTACCCCTATTTATTTTGATCAAAATTTGATGAAATTTTAAAATATCAAGCAAGGAGACTTTTTTGTGACAAAATGTTAGGGGAAGTTCACAAATCTACTAAAATATGTTCCCCAATATCAAAAGGATAAGTAGTTTTGGATAAGAAAATTTGAAATGGGCTTAAATTCATAAATAGGTAGAGGCATGAATATTAATGGACCTTCAACAATGGACCAAGTGTTTGAGAAAGTCATTGAGCAAGATCATAAACTAAAATTCATAGTGATATCTACAGATAAGTTTAAGAAGAGATTCATGGCTATTAAAAGGATTCAATATTCTTCAAAAAGAAGGGATGAATCCAATAAAACAAACAAAGGTTTCATGAAAAAAAAACTAGAAATACAAATGGTTCCAACTTTAGAAAAGTAGAAAGCGAGAAAAAAGGGAAGAATGGTGGGATAAAGGATCAAATTTCAAACAAAAGAGGTCCACCATGAGGATGTTTCATTATTAGATTGGTGTATAAAAGGAAAATAATAAAATTCATTTGGAAAATCTAGCAAATATTTAAGGCATGTCTATAAACTCACAAGAACACTTTGTTGTTCACTTTATTATCTTTAGAGCATTAATATTTGCATAACATATGTGTTATTGATTGTTGTCTTCAATCATTGTGTATGAAATTGAAGAAGTGAAAAATATTCTCTGATCATTTATAAATTCTTTTGACTCTTTAAAAATAAACATACCAAAAATATCTCTTTTAATATTATGTTTTGTTAATAATCTTAATTTTTTATTTTTTTAAATAAACATAAAAAATTTGAGCTTTTATGATTGCATGAAATATTTTCATTAAATTATGCATTTTCTAAATGATTTAGTTTTTTTTTTAGAAGTTGTTTAAAGACATATAAATAATTCTCAATGTTTAAAACTTTCCTTGAATACTAAATGCATGAAAGATTTTTTTCATATTTTTTGAAATTTAATATATTCTTTCAAACTTAATAATACAACAAAAAAATCAATGCTCCAAAATTTAACATAAACAAGTGACGCAGTGAGCCGAGTTCCTGCCACCAAGTAAAAAGCTTTTAGGTTGGAAGGGAAAAGGAAAATATGGTTGAAGGTTTGGAAAATGAATGCTTCTACATTAATATAATGCTCTAGCCAAAAATTTATTAAGATCATTTAATTTTTCAATTTTTTAAAAACAAAAATGAATAATAGACCTACTCTAACCAATAGAAAAAGAGATAAATCATAATTTCAAAACACAAAAAATATGTCCTTAAATCCCAACTATAGGATAAAGACAAAAATATTTTAATAAACAATGCAATTTGATTGGTCAAACAACTATTTAAAATGCAAATTCAATGAATGCAATAGTATCCTGCCTATGCGCAGGAGTAAACAATATTTACTAAACATAGTTATTTGTTAACATGTAAATCATTTTTTATTTTTTTATTCAAGGGGTAAACGCTTTTGACCAGAACTATGCACCAGAATACAACCATTCAACAATACCACCCCAACGGGGTTTGAACCTTGGTGGCAAGAACAACAATGCCACCTATAAACCATCACACCATCCCAATACCGGCTTACAACATGTAAATCGTTTTGACTAGACATGTAGGACATATTTTATTTTATTTTATATAGAAGACATATAAAATATAAATATTAGTAATAAGTTAAAAATTTAAAAGTATGTTATCTTCTTTAGTGCCATATTATTGTGTTCAAATAATAGTAATATGTTATCGTGGATCTTTGTAAAATAGTCAATTTATATGATATATTTTAAATCTTTTGTATTATGGTAAATGGGTGAAACATATAGATCTTAAAAGAGTCTTATCTCAATTTATTTAACTATCAACAATGAATAAGTATTTTATATGTTTCATAATTGTTTGAGAATTATTAAATCATAAATGAAAATGTTGTCTTTACGAACCACAAATTTTAAGATCATGAAATTACCATAAAAAATTAGTTGTTTGTTGAAGATGCTAATGATATGGCTAAATGGCTATTATGTTTTTAATAATTCTTTATTTTCAACCAATATTTATACCATAGTGATATTCAAATCTTAATTGATCCAATTAGTTACCTCTTAACTCTTGCTTATTTTGTTCATAAACAACTTATCTAGTATTTTTGGTTACATATTAATGTGATGTTCACATAGAGTATAGTCAACCATTAAGGATAAATAATATTGTGTTGTTCTCATCTGTCTTATGCACCATATGGTAAGATAGTGAATTTTGTTGATGTGTCTTAATGTTGTTAAGTATATATACTCTATTTTATTTATATTATAAAAAAATTTCTTTGTCACAACTATAAATGAGACCTTGTTGATTTTCAAAGCTAAATCGATCCAATTAGTTACCTCTTACCTCTTACCTATGTAGTTTGTAAATAGTTTATCTATTAGTTTTGGCTAAATCTTAATGCGATGTTCACATAGAGTATAGTCAACCATTAAGGTTAAATAATATTGTGTTGTTCTTATTTTTCTTATGCACTAAATATTAAGATAGTGAATTTTGTTGATGTGTAATAATGTTGCTAAGTATATATACACTATTTTACTTCTATTCTAATAGGATTTCTTTGTCATGAGCATAAATGAGATTGTTACTATAATGAATAAATGAATTAAGTGTATAAGTGACACAAATAATCATTGTATAAACAAGATACAAATATGTAAAGCATGTGTAGGTGTATATACATATGTACCTGCACATACACATATACATGCTTACATAACATGTGTATCAAATATGAGATTGAGAAACCCTCAATGGTCTATGGCATACCTTTGAGTGTGGATGCAACACATCATATTTGAGTAAAGAGGTGATAACATAGTACCTGCATGTACATCCCCCCTCAAAAAAAGTTTACTAGACTTTGATAGGCAAGAAGAACTAGAGAAGGCATCCTTAACTAATAGGCTTTAGTAGTAAAAAATGATTGTATTTTAGAGATCTTTAAATATAAAGAGAACTTTTGTTATAAATAAAGATTTGGAAATCTCAAATTTTTAGACATAAAATAATGTGTGTGTGTGTGTATGTTGTTTCAATATTTACTGGTGATGTGATTGTTGGAAACCAATCATAACAAAATATGTAGTATATCTTAAATAATTTTCTTAAAATGATAAAATTCTCTAGCAACTCAAGGACTAATGTAACACCACATAATTTCCCATTGAATTGTCAATCTCACATATCCAACTACTCTTCATTTGTGTTACAAATGACTTCCTAAAAAGATACCTACTCAGCTCAATACATTTTCAATCAAACTCCATGATCCATCATCAGGGTAATGCATAATTTAAAGTTTCTCCTCTTTTTATTGTTCACTTTATTATCTTCAATTATTATGTCAACTCTGAAATTGATAGAAGTAAAAAAAATCTCATCATTTATGAATTCTTTTCACTCTTTTAACAAAAAAAAATTCATATAAAAAAATCTCTCATTGTACTACTATAATTTATTAAAAATCTCCAAAAATTCATTTTCAAAAACTTTGAATTTTTGTGATCACGTGAAATATTTTCATTAAATTATGCCTTCTTTTGGGCACTCGATTGTTTAGTTTTTATTTTTGTAGTCGTTTAGACATATAAATAATTCTCAAAGATTTAAAACTTGCGTTGAATACTTAATGCATGAAACAGTTTTTTCATGATTTTTTGAAAATTTATATATTTCTTCAAACTTAATAATGCAATACAAAAAGCTAATGCCTCATAATTTAACACCAAAAGTATTACTGCAAAATGATATATTTGAATATAATATTACTTCGACATAATCACGGTGCCGGCCACATTTTACATATGGATACAGAGAGCGCTGAGAAAAAGGAAAATCAAATATAATCTATACACACAAAAATGCATTTTTCAAATTTTAATTTTTAATATTCACAAATCTTTCAGCGTTTCTTCCAGTTCCTCCGTGAGGGCTTTCTGCAGCCAATTTTCAGCCTCCGCCATGAAAGAAGGGCTGAGCCGAATCATCAGAACACAAAATTCGTGCTCACTGAGAGCTCCGTCGCCGTCCAAATCTCCCTCTTGCACCATCGCTTTTATTTCTGAATCTGTTAAAGATTCCACCCCTAAAACAGCCGAATTTTTCCTCAGGCTCTCTTCGGTAATCAAGCCCAACAGGGGATCCGCCAGTAGACGAAACCCATTACACAGTTCCGCCATTAAACCGGCTAGTCCCAATTTCTCTGCCATAATTGGAAGCAAATCTCGAAATTCCGCCATTGAAGTCTGCTAACAGGAAATCTAATACCGAGAGACGATTGAAGTATGAATTGTAGAGAGCGGGGGGAAGGTATTATAGCTTCCATCGCCGACGCGTCAAAAAAACACTCTTGTGCAAGCTAAGCACCAGAACCGATTAGGAAACTGTCTATTACCGTCCAGGCCTTCGAAATCCAGTTGGCAAACGTCGGGAAGGAAAGGGTGTTGTTTTGATGGCAAAGTGACAGATGGCTTTCTGCTTGCACATTTCCCATGACATGGGAATTTCCTGGAAGTCTCCACAGAAGACACCAATATAATCTACGTCAATCGATGCACTTTACGTTCGGACCTGACGTAGTCGTATAACAACACAAGGCTTTAGTTATTAATTAATTTGTTTGTTTGAGCTTTATTTGTTGAAGGCCAACCACGTGTTTCTCACCTTTTACGCTTGGTGTTCTTTAGATATGGTTTAATTGGTCTGTTTCCATTCAATGTTCTACTATTATAGATCATAGAAGCCCATAAGTTTTCAAAGTCAAATGGAGGTTT
The DNA here is from genome assembly GCA_007258455.2 of Sequoia sempervirens. Taxonomy (NCBI): domain Eukaryota; kingdom Viridiplantae; phylum Streptophyta; class Pinopsida; order Cupressales; family Cupressaceae; genus Sequoia; species Sequoia sempervirens. The sequence continues at coordinate 7,678 of VDFB02228844.1, forward strand.
TTATATTATACCCACCTTAAAAAAAGGTCCAAAAAAAAAAAAAGTTTAAATGGATAAGATTGTATATTGTATCTAACATATTTTTTATTTTCTTTCCTTATTTTGATTGGGTCAATATTTTGTATTTATTTGTTTTTGTTTAGTATTTGTTCTCATCAAGGGATTTTTATGTACTAACTAGCATGCAACTATCATGCTTTATTTATTTATAAAAGCTAGTATATTCCTTGAATCTAACCTAATTATTGCCTCACACGTCCTTAGGAACAATTTTGATCTTCAATTTATCCATTCATCTACCTAGGTCAAGTTTGTAATGTGAAATCAAAACCTGCATTTTTAATTCAAATTTCAAATTGGGTCCATATTATCCCCCTCTTACTAGTTGTTATGTTCTAACTTGAAGAGTGAAACATTTCAAATTACATTCTACAATGTTGTATAAATTGTAGAATCCTAATTCACTTTAATGCATATCTAAGACTTGCTAATAACTCTTATATTCCTCATTTGTATTTCCAATCAAGGAACTCATATGAGCATTCATTGTTACATCTACATTTACATATCTATTGACAATAGGAATATTACATGGTTGTTTGGTATAATTGATCTTTGTTCAAAATTAATTAAATCAGTTTAGAACTAGGGGTTTAAAAAGGGACAATCCCTGTACCTACCAAATGATGATTGAAGACATCACTTTTCCTATGAATTTTAATAGCCTAAGACAAAGTGCACTAGTTTCTAGTTCAAGTATCTCATAGATTAGTTTTACATGTAGAAGGTTGATTCCCCACACATAGATTGATTTTGTGTCTCACTATTGACTTTAATTGATTTCATGTTGCACTATCAAACCAAATCAATCACCATCGAAAAATGAAAGAAATATCCAACAAAGAGCATAGGTAGAGCTCTTGGGGCATCTGTGAGGCGATAATGGTTTTCAGCGCTTCATCGTCTAAGGATTTGTGTTGTTTGAAGTCGTCAACATTGAAAATATATGGCTTTTAGGGTATGAGTTTCTAGAGACAGTAATGTTGTTCATGGGCAACTAGATACAATTTCTATGTATCCAGAAAAAAGGCTACTTTGCTTGAAGTGTTAAAAAAACCCGCCAAAAGCTCTCTAGGTATCAATGTGGTGTTACGTGTGAAGGGAAAGAATGATGCAGAAGTTCCTAGATGGAGAGCATGTGTGATGCTATAAGGATAAATTTTCCAAAAATCCATAATGAAACTAGGGAAAGTGACTTACCTCAAGATTTTGTAGAAATTGTGTCTTTTTGTTAATGATGTCGAGGAGGAAAATGTGTAGAGCTTGTAGGAAGAATATTGCGAAGCCCTAACGAAGCAGATATTTTATCACAAAGAATATTATGAAGCCCTAACTATTTTCCAACTACGGAATGTCAAATCAGGGGGGAGATGCAGATATTTAAACATCTCCACCCTCTAAATGGACATAGTAAATGTGAGGCAAATTTCATTTTCAGGCATGAGGCAAGGAATGTTTCAACAAAACATTTTTTTTTTAGGTAGGAGATATACTGCAAGTTGCGATGTGACTACTTGCAACCCCTCTACAACCGATGACTCCAATGGTGAGGATCATTCACATCGTCTTGCATGCCCCCTCTATAATTTGAGACCGTCAATAGACAAAAGAAAGCTAGAAAACCTCAATGAGGGAACACCTTCGACATAATTAAATAAGGCATTAAATTCAACCTCATATATAAATAGGAAGTTAAGAGAATACTTTTTAAAGGATTAAATTTAAGCCACTCTTGGACTTTTGGATGTTTTGATCATTTTCAAATTTGGCATTACTCAATAGTGTGATTTCTAGGTTATAAATGCTTATGACTTTTGTTATGCATATTTTGTAACCATGTCTATGTGTATTTGTGACGTATACACATATAAACTACACATTATTTACATATCTGTATCTCATTTATACAAGGATTCTCTATGTCATTTATAAACTTAGTCCATTTATTCATTATAGTAGCAATCTCATTTATAGTCATGACAAATAAAGCTTATTATATTATAAGTAAAATAGAATACAACATTATGACAAATCAACAAAGTTCATTTGCTTAACATATGGTGCATAAGACAAATGAGAACAACACAATATTATCTATTCTTAATGTTTGACTATACTCTATGTGAAAACCACATTAACATTTAGCCAAAAATACTAGATAAGTTATTTATGAACAAAATAGGTAAGAAGTAACTAATTGGATTGATTGAGATTTGAAAATCAATATGGTATAAATATTGGTTTAAAATAAAGAAATTATTAACAACATAATAATCATTTTTTTTTGTATTTCTATGGCAAGTAAGTGCAACCATATCATTAGCATCTCTAAATAACAACTAAGTTCTTTATGGTAGTTTCATGGTCTTAAGAATTGTGGTTCTTAAATACAAGCATTTTCATTTATGATTTAGTATTTCTCAAACAACTATAAAATATATGGAATACTTATTCATTGTTGGTAGTTGACTAAATTGGGGTCTGGCTCTTTTAAGATCTACCATATAATATGTATTTGTATGTGTGTGTTTATATACATATACACATACTTCATATATTCATATATGCAAACATACTATTGTAATGGTAAAGGAAAAAACTGTAAAAAGAATTAAACATGCACCAAACAATGGAGCTACAAACATATGATAATAGTTATAGAAAATTGCAAGAGAGAAACTATAGAGAGCCTATATAATGGCTTGAACAACAAAGTATTCCACATAATATTAACATTTTTTTTGAAAAGAAACCGTTAGTTTTTCCTTACATTGTCTTTTTCCCTTTTGCAATAGAATCTTTAACATAAATATCTAAGAAATACTTTAACCAAAAAGGTACGAAAATATTTACACATCTCACTTGTGTAGGAGCTTCTTCCCAAATCTCCTTTTTCTTTTACTCTCTTTTCTCCCTAGAACCTCCAATTGCTTCTACCAGAATTGTCTCCTCTTTTCTTTCAACTTTTCTTAATAATGATGTATATTTGGTTCCATTTTTCCTTCTACTTGCACCAACATGGTGCATGTCATTAAAAACTCTTCTAATTCACTTGATTGGAGTAAAATCTTCACTTTGATTCAAGTTATTTTCTCCCTCTTTGCTAGGTGTTGAACCAAAGTAGTGGGGGCAATTCCAAAATGAGTTGCATTAATTTCTTAGGTAAGATACCTTATTGCATGCATTTGTTGTTGTAGGATATGCATTTAATTTTATATTATTTTCAAATTTTAAAATATTCTTTCTATATTAAAATTTAAATATTTTCTTTTTACATAGAAATTAATAAGCTAATTAGAGAATGAACTCCCTATCTTTCACCGACCCAAATAATAACCATGAATAAGTGCCCAAGAAAATAATATATTGAAAAACATAGATCATACCTAATTTACAATGGAAACATAAGACAATTATTGACCTCTAATTACTAATACTGCCTAAGATTAAAAAACTAATGAAGAAAAAAACATTAGACAAACACTTTTAATAACAAACAATACCTTGTGTGTGTATGTGTACAGATTCTTACCAGGCTCAATTTATTTATAAGGAGTTCTATTGTTTTGGCTATCGGTTATCTTGTAGTTCATCTCAAAGTATTGGCCATGATTGTGTCTTTCAAATAACCTATGAGTCCTCAAAATGAACGTACACTTCATGGGAGAAATCTTGATTTCAAAAAGTATCTATGTTTTTTGAGGTCTTCTAGGGTTAGGTTCCCTTTTTTATACTATCCACGTTGATCCAGAAGAGAAGGAAACATGGAAGCCACACTTTGTTGCCTTGTGCAGGGTATGTTGCAGAAGAAGTAAGCAAGTGTCCTAGCTCATGAACAAGAATATTAGGTGTTTGTGTTCTACCAAGTCATGAAGATGCAGGATCACTTCATGAGGTTCTCCTTTGATGTTGTTTGCAAGTTGGTATTTGATGTGAACATTAACAACCTGTCAAGCTTGAAATAGGAATAAAAAACAAGAGCATGTGCTTTTGAAAGGATAGGGCTCTTAAATATTGATAATCAATTTGATTTGGTTTAGTTGAGTTCATCTGATGCAATTTGGATTGAGAACAATGCAAACATATGCCTGTTGAAATCCATTACTTGGAATTTAAAGTTAAAACTTTTTTTTTCTTACTTATTGTGAATGCAAAATGATGTACACATGCCCCTCGACCCCACTGGGGGCGCTGCCCCCAGACCCCCGCAAGGGGTGTTTCCCCTTGACCCCACTGGGGGTGCTGCCCCTTGACCCCTACAAGGGGTGTTGCCCCTTGACCCCACTGGGGGCGTTGCCCCCAGACCCCCGCAAGGGGTGCTGCCCCTTGACCCCGCTGGGGGCACTGCCCCCAGACCCCCGCAAGGGGCGTTGCCCCTTGACCTCGTTGGGGGCACTACTCCCAAACCCCCGCAATGGGCATTGCCCTTGGCACCGTTGGGGATGCTGCCCCTCGACCCCACTAGAGGCACTACGCCTACACCCCCATAAAGGGCATTGCCCCTCAACCCCATTAGGTAAATTTCCCTAATACTTGATATTATGGCTACTGCATCATCCATGACCTATCTTAGACACATTCCTAGGAAGGATGCAGGCTCCTTTGAGCCATAGACTTATAGTTATTGTTTTGAATCTTTTGATATTTCATATTTATTTGGAACATTTGATGTCATGGATTTCAGGTGCGATGAATTTTGTATACATTTGAGTCTTTGACTATATATCTAAGTGTGCTATTTCCTTGGGCAACTCAACTACAATTTGTGTTTATACTTTATACTTATATGATCGATGTGTACTTGTGTTAGTGACGAGGACCTTGATTGGGTTGACCGGGCAAATAGAGAGGCTGAGGCTATAGCCATGGCAGAGGAGGAGGCTAAAGCATGAGCAAACACATCCACAACTAATGTTGGTGAGGGTGGCATGGAGTCACAAGCAGAGACTATGGTTGTAGTTGCTACATCATCTAGGACCCACCTTAGATGCCTTCGTAGGAAGGATGCAAACTCCTTTGAGCCATAGACTTGTAGTTATTATTTTGATATTTCATATTTTTTTGGAACATTTAATGTCATGGATATCATATTCCATGAGTTTTGTATGCATTTGACTAATTTTATATATCTAAGTATGCTATTTCCTTCAGTAGCGCAACTACAATTTATGTACTTTATACTTATGTGATCTTTGTATACTTGTGCATGTGATCAAATTTTCTTTTATTTGTGTTGTATTCAATAAAGGGTGCTTGAAACAAGTTTTAAATCCTTAAAAATCTCTAAATTTCTAGGGTTTTTTCAACTTTTTTTCATTTTGTTGCATCTGCGCCACATCCAAGTCCCGAGTCGCCGAGTCTGAGCCGTGTCTGAGTCTCGTTACTATGGTTTATATAGATATGGAATGTAATAAGGAAGAAGCTCTTAGAGCAAAGGAAATTGCAGAAAAGAAGTTTGGGGTTCAGGATTTTATTGGTGTTCAAAAACTTATAGTCAAGGCTCAACAACTCTATCTTGCACTTGAAAATGTTCCCCGGATGCTTAGTTTGTGATGTGCATTGTGTAGCCCAAACCAAACTGAATGGATGCGATATGGATTGGTATGGAATTCTTCAAGTAGAATCAATAGCAGATGATTCTATTATAAAAAAGAAATATAGAAAGTTGGCACTTCTCCTACACTCTGACAATAACAAATTTTGTGGTGTAGAGGTTGTATTTAAACTCATTGGTGAAGCTATGGGAATAATGTTAGATAATATGAAAAGGACTTTGCATGATATTAGAGGTGGAGGATATGACCATTGAAAGAAGAATGGTCATGTTTACATGGATTACTTCGGCATGAGATTGTTTTCTCACCTTCAATAGAAGTTGGAATTAACCACCTTTTCCTTCAACATCTCCTATACTAAATAAAATCTTTCTTCCCAAGATTGGTATGGAGTTCTAGAAAGGGAAATCTGGAAGATGAAATCAAGAATAGAGTTTTTAGTTTTATGGACATGATGGAGAGTAATAACAACTTGGTGTTCACTTCCCACAGAGAATCAAGATTCAACATCTTAGCAGAGTCGGATCCATTTAATATCAACAAAAGACTTTTCACTGTGTATGATTATGAGAGTGAGGAGTTGAATTTTATGATTGTTTACATTTAACATATTATTGGCAGCCTGACCTGCAGCTCTTTATCATATCCCAAAGCCAAAGATACTCCCCATCTAAGCTAAGTCCATGGATTTTGAAGTGCTTGGTGAACAAAAGGGAAAACTAGGCATGATGAAAACACAATCTCCAGACCTTATGTTTCTAATGAGGAATAGGCTCAACTCAATTATGTTGCATTAAATACATTAGAGATTGTAAAGGAAGTGAATGTAGGTCTTGGGGTTAGTGCATTGTTGGAAAAGATACACCTAGGAGCAATCATATGGAAGTTGTAGAAGAAAATGTCTATTTAACCAACAAAAAGGTTGCACCCAGTTTCTGTTTGAATGGTTCCCAAATTAATGCGAGCACTGGCAGTGTTAAATATTGTTGAGAACTATGGGACTACAAATGATTTGCAGTGCACAACATATTCAATGAATGTTGTTTATGCTCCAAATTATTCTATGTTAAGTGTGAAGAAAAGATTAAATTCAGGAGGTAGATTTAGGGATGTAGTTTCTTTGCAACATAATAGATATTTTCAAGAAGTGGAGAATATTGTGAGGACAGGAGTGAGCAAAATGGTCTTCATCAGAGGGATTTCAAAATCCATCAGATTATTACAGAAAGTGCTTTGTTAATAGGCGCAGGTTGCTATAGAAATATGCTAAAAGCTTGCAAGAGAGATATTGTGACCAAGAAAATGCTTTGAATGTCAAAAATGACATATTAGGTATGGTTATTGTACCATTTAGTGATAAATTTCAAGAAGACCAAAATCAGGATACTATAAGAGATGGGCCACCAAATAACATTGTGAGAGTAACTAGATTCTACATCTCTCGTGTTCTCTAACACGAGCAAGGATGTAGATCTTAAGCCAGAGGATACACATGATGCAGATAATTGTGATGATAAAAGGAACAAAAAAAGGCCTGAAATTGAGGATTACAATTTTTTCATAACATTAAAGTTGATCCCAGTAATAATGCACCAAGTTTTCTAAATTACCAATGTACCACTCACTTTGGACTGAAGCATTGTGAGGGCCTATCACTATCAGCAACCTACCAGAGTTATATTTTCAGCCATGTTCTAGTGATGGGACAATAATAGGAACCTGGCTTGGCTTTGGATTTCTTCAATTAGGTTAGGAGGAACACAAAATATAGAGCATGGTTTATAATAGCCAAGAGGGTATAGATAGAGACCTATAGGAGGTACAATGGCATTCAAAGAGATAAAAATAAAGTATAAACCCTATGAGCTTTGGATGATGATGTGACATTAATGAAATTTCATGTTTCTTGTAAAGCATAATATACTCATTTGATAGTAACTTCATGTGTTTAAATATAGTTTGATGGGAGGCCTGCTAGAGAGTATTCGAACAAAGAGACTAGTGTATAGTGCCAGACAACAAAACATAGAGGAAAAACCTGTTTTGGACAAGGTCACCACAAGCATAGCATAAACCTATGTCATTATATTACAAAACTATATAGATATGCCATTTTGTTACAAAACTATTTAGTAGTAGCAATAAGGGGGTTGTCAAGTTTTGAAAAGGAATGATGAATGCTATAAGGAATGATCAGTTATACCGAGTCGTAAGAATACTACTTTCAATCATATGAAAAGTCTTGTCACATCAATGGATACCTGGTTTCTAATAGCGAGTCTTCCATATAAGATATTTAGGTGGTTCCAAGTTAGAATCCACAAGGTTCGAGAAAAGCAATGACAACCTATAGTGATGATGATCAAAGATATTAACATATAGAGATCAAGCAATGATTGTGAAACACAAAGATATTGCTACAATTGTATATAGGAAACCATTGTGGCAAGAAACTTGAATACTTATGCTTGTTTAAACTTAGTTTTTTACCCTTCAAGTGGTGGGGTTGCCCAAGCATTCTTGGGGGTGCCTAAGCTACTATCAAGTCACCTTAGCATCTCAAGAGTTTCCCAAATGACATACATTGGAAGAAGGGGTAATCTTACTTGGTAAAATGGATAACCTTGACATTCTATATTAGTGTGTGAGAACTCTCAATTTTTGGCTATTTCTCCACTACTTAGGCCTCTAATTTCAAGTTTAGTTGAGTTCGAACTCCACATATCCCTATTAGATCTTGACTTCCCCAAAATAGTGATTTTGATTAAGATTTATTACCTATTTAAGCACCCCTATTTGGATTCCAAATGGTCTTTAGTTCTTCACTAAAATCATTCTATGATATATTTTAGAGTCTTTTCCCCCTCCTTCCACAATTATTTGAGTAGGCTAGTGAGTTGATACTAAGGAATCGAGCTGAATTCCCAAGTTTCTTTATAGAATTCACAATCCCTAGAAGACTAAAGTGTTTTTTCTTAGCTTGAAGCTTCATAGTTTCCATTGGTGCAACACAACATTCTACCACTTCCCTTTCTTAGCGTCTTTTATTCCTATCATTCTTCTATTAGTTAGAGAACTTGAGGCTAGATTAAAGATATGAGGAAATGTAGATTTTTCTCACAACTAAAGACTTACATACCAAATATTCACCAAGCATATTGGCTATTAATCTCCAAGCATGGGGTTCCAATTTACTAGTTTTTTTATTGGGTGATCCCACAATATTGGTTTACAATTTTTGGCCAAATTAGAAATTGAACTAATTTTTTTTAACTAATTCTTCACTATCAGGTACCTATAGTAGCTAAACCGTGAGGAATTTGAAGATGATGCAAACTAGTGATTTGTGAAATTTTGTCTATAGATTCTAAATATATTTTTTTGAAATTTTTTGGAATCACATTGCACTTCTTTTTCCATCTCCTTCGAAAAATGGTTTTTAACAATAAACACCATTTTTAAAGAGTGGCGTTACTGGCTAACACATAAATTTTTTTCTATGAAGGATAAAATTCTATTTTTTTTTTAATTTGGATTCGTAACTATGATATCTAGTGCATGGAATTGGTTTCATAGCATTTCATTAAATATATTTTTCTTAATTAAGTTTCAAAGTCAAACCAGTTACAATTTAGACATGATTTACTGGTTAAAGCATAACTTTTTTTTGTATGTATCGAAATTCAATTTTTTTTTTGGATCAGGAACATCAATATCTAGTGCACTAATATTTTCCATTTTTTTTATAATCTTCTATTTTTCCATATGTGCAGAATAGAGAGCTTGATTTTCGTTGAAAAACCTATGTTTAATTAAACTAAAAAAATACATAGTAAAACCAAAACATATTAAAATTATATTCGATGGATAGCTCATTCCGAGGACTACCATCATCCAATTGTGTCTGTGAATTCTCTTCCATTTTCATCCTCAACCCGAGCTTCAAAAGGAAAAAAATTGAAGAGATTTGGTAGAAGAGGAGGGGAAGGGCGAAAAAGGGAGGTTCGTATGGACCACCCCTTTGAGCAAACACGCCTTTTTTATTTTCCTTTGTGTTCATTTTAAAAAATATGCCAAAAAGTGGGTCCCATAATTTAAGAGGGTTTGCTTGAAGGGGGAGTCCATACAAACCCCTTTTTGGGTCCATACGAACACCTTAGTTTGTGTGAACCCTAAAATCCAAAAAAAAAAATGGTCCAGCATTTTTGCACTTTTCCTTCCTCAACAAAATTGTAAACCAGTATTGTGGGATCACCCTATTATTAGATTAATTATTTGAAAAAGGTTAAATTAGAAATGAAATGCATTAATTATCTCCAACGTGTTCCACCATTTAAGTATGTTGATAGTAATTCTAATAGTAAGAGTAAATTTAAGTATGAATTGTAAAGAGTGGGGAAAAGGTGCTATAGAATTCAAAATTCAAATATGGTTCATGTTGTCCCCTTTAACTAATTTCAAATTATATTCTAGGATGATGTATAAATGAAAAAAATCCTAGTTCACTTTAAAACATCTAAGATCTATTAAGTGCTTTTCAAAATGAATTAGTGTGATTTTATTGAATTGGTCAACTAATTCTACAATTTGATGTAATATAATAAAACAAATAAATTATATCTATTTACTTAGAAAATTTCCTTGGTCACCTCAATATTTAGTCTACCCAAACAACTATGGAATGAGGGGAAATAGAATTACAAATTGTATAGAAGGCTTTCAATGAATAACTATAGGCTAATTGGAATCCAAATGGAGGTGCTTAAATAGGTAATAAATCTCAATAAAACTCGTGATTAGGGGGAACTCATGATCTAATAGGGGTAGGTGGAGTTAAGAATCAACTAAAATTAAAATTAGATACCAAAATGATGGAGAAATAGAAAAAAATGATAGCTCTCACATGTTGATCTAGAATGTTGAGGATACTGTTGGAGAAGCAAATAATGATTGCAATATTCAAACTTCTACAAAACAAATCAAGAAAAATACATTTAAGCCAATAAAATATCATAGAATGTGTGCAAATATAATGATTAGTCCAAGTTGTTTATATAAGACAAGGATGAAGTAGGAAGGTGAAACATAAAGACTAACTAACCCTCCAAGAGATGTAACATGTGTAGAACACTTGGGGGAAGTGTGGAAGCATGTGTCATCATACACTCCTTCCTAATGAAGGGAGTGGTCAAATTGACACATCACCTACTCAACATGCAAGTATAATTAACACTTATGGACTTTCCTTCCTCATGAATAGGATAGTCCTTTGATAAACTCCCTTAATCCATTATATTTTGATACATAAGTAGGAGTGATTTGACCATATTCAAGTTACATGTGTGAAATGTGTTTATTTTCCAAGGTTCAACTCATTTGTTGTGGTGAGTAGATTCATGTCAACATAAGTACACTAATACCATGCATGGGTGAATCACATGCTAGACCCTTTTTTAGTATGTGCTCATCATTACATTATAATAATAAGATCATTGTAGAATGAATTTAAAATTGAACTAAGAATTTCTAATACCATGGGATAGGCAATGGTCAAATCAATGGATAGAAATTTTAAAAAATGGTAAACAAAACCATCATAGAGAAGATTCTCTCATCTTAAACATAAACTATCACAAATATATTGAGGACTAGTGTTCCATAAGATATACAAAGATAAAAATATTTCAAATTTAAAATTAATGAATGTAATTAAGCTATTAATAAACCCTAAAGTGTATCATAATGATAAGATAATTAGGGTGGAAGGCTAGGTTAAAAGATAAATCACTATCCATACCTAAATCCTAAGTAAAAGATGGGAGCATATAAAGATAAAACCCAATAAAAATCTTGAAATGGATTAAAATTAAAACTATATTATAGATGAAAGTATGAATAGTAAACTCTAAAGGAAAGGTAAGATTCTGTAGGACTAATAAGGTTCACAAAAATGTAAAGGAAATTAATTTCTTATTAATCTTAGTCTAGGCTAATCAAATAAAATGCACACATAAGGTGCAGCTGCAAGAAGTTGAGTCCACTTTTTGGTCAAAAAGTGGAAGTGTTTTCCTTGATTTTCAGCATTTGACACATTTGACCTTAAAATTTGAAGCACTTAGAGATGAAATCTTTAAAAAATTCACTAATCATAAAATGTAGTGCTCAGAGTCTAGTTTCCAAATATGTAATTTATTTCAATACCCAGATTGTACAAATTGAGTTTCAATAGACATTTCTAAAAACCACTGTTTAAAAGTCATTTTTTTTTACCATACCATGCACGTGTACGACATCCATATTTTGACTTAAATTATCGTATTTTTCTAAATCCTTTTGGGAAAATATTTGTGGCTCACTGAAGCTTGTTCTCAATATTTTTTTGTAATTTTTTATAGAATATTTTTTTTTGTTAATTTTTTATTAGGCATATTTGTTGTTTTGAAAAATTGTCATGTATGACATGCATAAGATGACCTTAACTTATCATTTTTTGATTTTTTTTTTTAAATTGAAAAGAATTGTCTAAAGTTTTTTCTCATGCAATCCATTCATCAAAATGTTATGTTGGTAAAAAGTTATTAAAATATTTTAAAACCCTAATATTTAAAGTTTATGGACTAGTTTCATTAGAAATTAATTGAAAAATAGAAAAAATAATCCAATTGTAAAAAAAAAAATATATATTTGGAATCTAAATTGTCTCATCTAAAATGGGTTTTAATTTCATCAAAAAATTCTGCAAAAAAAGTTATGCGACCATATGTCCAAACTCGGTATTTTTCTCCAACATTGTTAGGACCTTCAGCTTGCAGGTCAAACTAGGTTGAAGGCCTAGGTTTGGATTCCCAATGCTTTTCCCAAGCCAAAATACAAAGCAAAAACCCGACCACAAAGCAAATTCAAATTCATTTTTTTGGAAATAGGATCTCGTTTCCCAATATTAAATAGTGTGACCGTTGACAGGGAAATGGGATCTTGTCTTATAAATAAGATCTTGTTCCTTTGTCAATGGTCCCCACATTAAATATTAGGAATGAGATCCCAATTATAAAACAAGATCCCATTTATTTTTTAACCGTTTTATTTAAATTTACTTTCAAAAATTACTGTGAAGTCTACAACTTCACATGTACGACCGAGAGCAGTAAAATTGGGCTATTTTTCATCAACTATTGTTTTTATTGGTGGTGAATTTGGATTTTTGATTAATTTTTTCAAAGGAGGCATCATGTAAACCATTTTTGAAATGGAATTTTTTTAGTTTTGTACTTGTTTTGAGGAACAAAAGGTCTTCAACTTGCAATATGGATTATTTTTTCAAAGGAGTTTTGAAGAAAATAGTTTTTAAAGTGGAATTGTGCTAGTTTTCTACTTGTTTTGAGGAACACAAGAGGAATAATTTTGTCCTTATAGGTCTTCAACTTCCAATTTGGATTGAATTTTTTGAATAATTTCACTATTGACATTCATTTGTGCTTGAAAATTTTATAATCATGGGAGATAAAGCTCATAATAAGAGGAGGAAGACATTGACTCCTCAAGAAATTGAAGCAAAAAAAGAGGAGAGACAAAGACAAAGACAAAGAAGAATGAGAATTAAAACAATGAATGATGGGGGAGCATCCAATTCCACAACTAATGAAGATGAAAACATTGAGGAGACCATGGTTGTAGATGAAGCTAATTTGCAAGAAGTCAATTTGGAGAAGAATATCATTATACAAGCAAGTCCTACTATGTCTTCAAATCCCTCTTTCAATGCTATGGAGAATGTTTCAAAATGCACAAATCCAGGTACGTCTTCAAATCCACATGTTAGTGAAATGCCAAATTTGTATGTAGAAGTTTTACAAGATGTTGGACTTAACAATGTTGACATTGATAATATTCAGAGAGATGAAACTTTTATAGAATTTGCTGAAAATGAAAATGAGAATGATCCTTTGTTGAAAATGAAAACAAAAGCCGTTTTGCTGATGTAAATGAAAATAGAAAACTATTTTGTCGATGAAAATGAAGATGAAAATGTAAATCATTTTGAAGTTGAAAATAAAAATGAAAATGAGGATGAAGATGAAAAATATAGAATGTGATGTTGAATTTAATGAAAATACTTTTTTTTTAAATTGAAAGTGGTGTTTTCGATAATCTTCCTAGTCAAATTTCTTGGAGGCAAATAAGAACACATGTGAATAGAATATATAAAAAATTCTTTTATCATAAAAAAAATTCAATTCAATGTCAACTAATGATGCAATTGATGAGAATTCAAAAAATGAGGAAAATAATGAAAAGGTTAGGATTTTTTGTTAAACTAAAAAGAAAAGATTAATCATTAAAATATGTTTTCTATTGTTGCTAGTGCCATTCAATTTATTGGGAAAATAGTTGATCTAAAGATAAAAATGTAGCAAGAAGAGCTATAAAAACTACTATAGTTAATAAAGCAACTTTGAATAAAAGAATTGTAAGCAATATTAGTGAAGTTTTAAAAATACATCCTAAAACATTGCTAAGAGTGGCAAAAAGAAGAGAGTATAAGAAAATGATCCTATCAATCAATGTTGGAGTTTCAGTGGACGACTACCAAGGTCTGATATAAAATTGAATGTTGAAGTTAAATATTTGATCAAAAAATGTTGGCATGATAATACTAGGGTTTCATCTAATGCTAGAGATGTTTTAAAATTAAGGGTGGGGTCCAAAGTTTGTGATCCTCACCCAAAACACCTATTAGATACAACACAAACTGAATTTTATAGAAAAATTTGTAGCGATTCAGTGTTACCTAGTAATGTATAACACCCGTGCACAAACCCCAAAGGACAACAACTACACATCAATTTTTTTTTTTAAACATAAAGTAAAAGTACTATGTTATCAATTGCAACTAACATAATTACAAATACATATTAAACTCCTAAGTCCCTTGGGGTACAGGAAGAGACATTAAATTAACTACCCAATAACAAACTTAACTAATCCAACATTCATTTCACGGATATGAGCTCTCATATAAAAGTGATAATCGCTAAGCATCAAAATAAGGATAAACCATATATATACTATACAAGATTACATAACCAATAAAACTTGGAAACAATGAGAAACTAATTTACTCAACATATCAACATCAAATATATATATAATTGCATCAATGAATAATCTTTTAAATTACAAAGTGAGTTATAACAATACATCATGATACAAGCTAAATACCAATGACCAATTATCCAAGTTACAAGATACATATCCCAACACATGGGCGAGTTACAATACAATTTACATGATATGAAAAAAATATAAATGAATACATCTGAAGTACATAAATCTGGTACAAACTGTCACCACAATCTCTGCATTGAAGGTATGACTGTAGCATGGGAAACCCAACGGGGTGCGAAGCACGTTCCACCCGACCACCCCCGTGCTAGGAGTAGTTAAGAAAGGATTCCCGACCAAGACGTCTAAAGTTACACACATGACTCAACACCATACATGGAAAAGAATTCATACACAAAGGAAATGTGACAACAAAAGTCTACTACATAACATGACAACAAATGACTCCAAATCAAAACAATAAATTACTTCTAGAGGATTTCAATTAAAACAACTAAGGGGAAGGCTAGAGGAGAGTGTCATCGCATGGCCTTCATGGATTATCCTGACATCCTATCACAAGGTTCCGCCTCCATCTATGGTTATCCTAACTGCCTATTTCAAGGCATCGCCCCATAGGGTGACTCATGCGGAATCATGCATTACTTGTGGAAACGAGATCACGATTTTGCCAACCACGGCCTTCTCGACCACCTTTAGTCTTTGATAGCCCTAACAGGTGAGTGAGGTATCTATCATTATCTTTTAGTGTTTAACTACCCATCCCCTAATTATTTAGTTAGGTTTTCAATTTTTACACTAACTCTACTGTGGGTTATCTTGACAGCCCCTTTGTGCGCCGACGCCCACATAGAGCCAGTCTCCCTAGAATTCCCTAACATACAACAAACATAAGGGCTTGAACTCTCAAGTTCACAAAACACAGGATAGAAATTCGCGAGGAAAAACCATCTCGCTACAATCTAATGACTCAATTATTCAACAAATTGATGCAAATCAATGTAAACATACAATTACACCCACCACGAAAGTGGAATAAAATACCAAAAATAAACATACCAAATTCTCTAACCTCTGGAAGTTCAACGACAACCCAATCTCCTATAATAAATTTACCCAAATAAACGAACACTCATGTGGTTAACTTAACTCGAAAATCTCGATAACGAAATCCATAAAATAAACCAACTATTTACTTAAACTCAACAAATTGATTAATAACATATATTCATAAGTCAAAACAATCATCATCGCACACAAGAATTTCCCTTACAAAATCAATTCAATAATTTTCTCAATTAACTTCTCTAATGAAAAACAATTAAATAAGTTTAATAAATCATACATTTCAAATTTCACCAAAATAAAATGTACAATCATATTTAAATATTCATCAAAATATAATATTCTTCGATTAAAATATATATATATATACATATCACTTAATAATTATATATATTTACATATTCTCATATATATATAATAACATAAATTAATTGAAATAACCCTAAAGTTTCGTATTCAAAAATTAAAATATACTGTGCAATGAAAATTCGTAATTTTTATTTTTATTAAACAAAAGATTTAATAACAACAAATGGGGCATGCCCACTTGGAATGCGTACCTCCCATAGGAGGGGCCTTGACCCGAAGGGCTGGCGTCTGTGGAGTCCTTGACGTTGTCGCGTGACCCTTCATGGAGTGGGTATGGTTAGCCATCCCACAGCCGCCACTTTATATAAATTTTTTTTTTTTTAGAGATTTTAATTTATTTATTATTTTTAAAACTTCAAATACATATAAAATTTTATATATATTCTAGCAATTTCGGAAGTGCAATTAGGTCCGGTTAATATATATACATATTTTTTTAAAAAATTACAGAACGGAAAATATTCTGAGAATTTTTTTTAAAACAATTTCACAAGAGAGAAAAATTATTTTAGAATCGACCTTAACATTTTTTCTGAGAGGAATTTCCTTGACAAATCAAAAGCTATATGATAATTATTTATTTTTAAATTTAAATAAATTTGTTCACAAATTCCTCTACACAAATTTTTCTAAATCTCTCTTGTTTAACAATGGGGTTTTGAGTTATAATTTCAACAGAGGTTCTTTATTTTCTATTGTTTCCTTAGAGTTTCTAACACAGATATTATATTTAACTGATTCACTAAATTTTGTCATGAAATTTTTCTATAGGAAAAATATATTCTACAGAAGTAACAACCAGGAATAGTTTCCTACAAAAAGAAACTCCTACAGAAAAGAAACTTATATTACCTACAGATAATCTTTCATGAAAGGAAGGAATTTAAGACAAAATAAAAAACAAAAGGAAGGAACCTGTTTCTTGTAGGCTGTAGAAGTAAGAGTTGCACCAAACTTGCCACATAACCCTCCAACCGTAAAGCTCTTCCAAATTTCCAAAAGAAATCCCTGCAGCCTTTTTCCAAATTTCCCGACAAGTATTCAACAGAAAACCCAAATTCCTTCACCCATTAACACAGAACCAAAAGAAAACCAAAATCTCCTCACATAGCCAAAAAATTTCGTGAAGAGCTTCTATTCCCCATGCCTGTTTTTCTTCCGAGAATAATTTCCCCAACCGCCTGCATTCATTTTCCACTACTCCCATACAAATCCAATAAAATAAAAATTAATAAATTTAAAACTCAATTTTAATTAATTAATTTATATTTCATATTATTTATTTTTCTAATAATAATAATATAACTTTATAAGCTATTTAATTAACCCAAAAAAATTAAATAGCAAATTTAACATTCTACAATCAACCAAACACTTATATTTTATTTTATTTTATTTATATTTATATTTTATTTAACTTTCAAATAATAATAATATAGTTAACTTTAACAACTCTTTACAAAATTAATTAAATCACACCTAACAAAATTTAATTAAATTATAACTAAATATGAATCAATGCCAATACATTCACATTCTAAAACAAATAAAACAAAGACAACTAAAGACTCACAGTAGACGGACTTGGGACGATAATTCTTTCCTAACCACTCCTTTTTAAACATCAATCCTGTTGAGTTTATTTTGATGCTCGCCCTGTCCTGCCGAAGCAGGTGGAATCGAGACTTAGTACCTGCATCCTGCATAAAACAAATGTCGTGAAACATATAAATCTCCATAGAAAACACACCGTGAAAGGAAATTGCAGGATGACAGGGCACTTGCAAGCAAGTGATGTCACTCTGTCCTTTCACCAAGACTCACAAATAAACACACCAAACAATATAACAGCATAAACTTGCAACATCAACGTATACATATTATTAAAAGCACCACAAAAGTCATATAGCATGATCACCATAAATAAGTATCATCTAACATCATATGTAAAGTCTAATGCAACCAAACAACCAAACCATAAATCCATGCACAACCAAAATGGTGAACTGATCACCCACACAACCAAGTACAAGATCTGTCCATAAGAGTAACAACAACATGAGGGGTATCACATCCTCCCCCCCTAGGATGTGGCTTACTCCTGGAAGCCACTAAATAAGTATGGATAGGCCTCTCTAATGCGGGATGCATCCTCCCATGTCGCTGAAGTCTCATCATTTGGGTCCCACTGGACCCGCACCTGCTCAATATCTCTGCCCCTGAGGGCGAGTCTCCGATGCTGTAGCACGGCCACAGGCTCGAGTGCTAGCTGTCCGTCCTCGACCTGAAGAGCATTCCAATCAAGTACGTGAGTAACATCGGGAAAGTATGGTCTAAGTACAGAAACGTGAAAAACATCGTGAATCCGTGACAGGCTGGGTGGCAAAGCTAGGCGATAAGCAACGGGGCCGATTCTCTCCAAGACTTCAAATGGACCTACAAAATGAGGTGCGAGCTTGGAACCCTTTCCATAACGGATTGGGCTCTTCCGCGGTCGCACTCTCAAAAAGACACGATCACCAACAGAGAACTGGCGGTCAACTCTATGTGCATCTGCATATTTCTTCTGTCTGTCTTGAGCTGCCACAAGATGCTCTCTGATGCGTACAACCTGCTGTTCCATGTCCTGAAGCATTTCGGGACCAAGGAGAACTCTGTCCTCAAGACGGTCCCAACTCAATGGGGTCCTACAAGGACGACCATATAGTGCCTGGAAGGGAGCCATACCAATAGAGCTATGAAATCCATTGTTGTAGGCAAATTCCACAAGATGCAAATACTCCTCCCAATGTGACTACTGATCCATCACGTACATACGAAGCATGTCCTCAAGAACCTGATTAACTCTCTCTGTCTGTCCATCCGTCTCAGGATGGTAGGCAGAACTGAAGTTTAGCTGGGTTCCTAAGGCACGCTGCAATGATGTCCACAATGCAGATGTGAACACTGGATCTCTGTCGGATATGATTCTCTATGGAATACCATGCAAGCGGACAATATCTTCCATGAAGATTCTAGCAACTGATGAAGCTGTGTAAGATGAACGAACTGGGGAAAAGTGAGCCACCTTGGTCAATCTGTCAACTGTGACCATGATAGCATCATGACGTCTAGTAGTCATAGGCAATCCCACAATAAAGTCAACGGAAATTATGTCCCACTTCCATTCCGGAATGAGATGAGGCTGTAATAGACCTGCAGGATGCTGATGCTCTGCTTTGACCCTCTGACACTCCAAACATCTAGCTACCAAATCAGCAATATCCCTCTTCATGCCAGCCCAAAAATATAATGCCCGAAGATCTGCATACATTTTCTTAACTCCCGGATGAGTAGAATAGGGAGCTCGATGTGCCTCAGTCATAATTAGAGTCCGAAGACCCTCAACAGAAGGCACGTAAATGCGACCCATATACCTTAGAATACCATCAGACTCAAGTGAGTACCCTGCAAACTTTCCTTCTAGAGCTCTACCAGACTCAATTTCTAACTTCACTTCCTGATACCAACTATCAGATGGAAGTGCAATGAGGACTTGACTCCTCAAATCTACCTCAAGAGCCACTGCAGAAATCTCATGTCTCCGCCGACTCAAAGCATCTGCAACTACATTTTCCTTGCCTTGAACATATTTGACCTCAAAGTCATATTCGCAAAGGAATTCCATCCATCTTCTCTGCCTAGCATTCAGGTTTGGCTGGGTAAAAATATATTGCAAACTGCGATGGTCACTATGAAGCTCGAACCTATGACCCAACAAGAAGTGTCTCCATCTCACAAGAGCATGAACCACTGCGGCTAACTCCAAGTCATGAGTTGGGTAATTAAGCTCATGGTCCTTGAGCTTATGGGATTCATATGCAATTACACATCCCTCTTGCATCAAGACGGATCCCAAACCCTCCAAAGAAGCATCTGTGCACACCACAAAATCCTTAGTAGGATCAGGAACCGCCAATATTGGTGCACTAGTCAATTTGTCCTTAAGGGTTTCAAATGCTGTCTGACACTGTTCGGACCAAATGAACTTCTTCCCTTTCCTCTGAAGAGAAGTGATAGGATATGCAATCCTAGAAAAACCCTGTACAAACCGCCGATAATAGCCTGCTAACCCCATGAAACTGCGAATCTCTGGAACATTCTTGGGTGCTGGCCAATCAACTATGGCTTGGATCTTTGAAGGATCCACTGCAATACCTGCACCTGAGATGACATGCCCCAAGTATTTCACCTCTGTTTTGTAAAAATCACACTTAGCCAAATTAGCAAACAGCTGATTGTCCCTCAAGCATTGCAATACCTACCTAAGATGTACCTCATGCTCCTCCATAGATTTTGAGTACACTAGAATATCATCAAGGAACACAAGTACGAACCTATCCAAATAGGTACGAAAAACTCCATTCATCAGGCTCATAAACACTGATGGTGCATTAGTTAACCCGAATGGCATAACCGTGAATTCATAATGCCCATAGCAAGTACGGAATGCAGTTTTATGAATATCAGCATCGGCTATTCGCAACTGATGATAGCCAGACTTAAGATCAATTTTAGAGAAGACTTGAGCTCCTTTTATTTGATCAAATAAGTCATCAATCCTCGGCAAAGGATACCGATTCTTGATTGTCACCTTGTTGAGTTTCCTATAATCAATACACAATCGGAGCGAACCATCCTTCTTTTTCATGAATATAACTGGTGCTCCCCAAGGGGAAACACTAGGATGGATAAATCCTTTCTCTAAAAGCTCCTCCAACTGCAATCTAAGCTCCTGCGATTCCTGTGTTGTCATACAATATGGAGCCCGAGAAATAGGCTCAGCTCCAGGAACAAGATCGATTCTAAAGTCGATGTCACGCTTAGGTGGCATCCCAGGAATTTCACTAGGAAAGACATCAGAATATTCCTTAAGAAGGGGGTAATCATCCAATGAAATCCCTTGACTCTCATTGGAGTCCAAATCATTAACTAACACAGCAAATAGCTGGCAACCCTGCCTGAAACACCTTTTCAATTGCATAGCTGAGATTAAGCGTAATGAGATAGGTCTCTGAATGCCAATGATCTCCACCTCACTACCCACATCATCAACACAACGCACTACCTTATGTCGACAATCAATTAAAGCACGGTGAGTGTACAACCAATCCATACCCAAAACTACGTCATATGAGCCAAGGGGTAGGATTCGAAGATCCACCATAGTTGTGAGTGCCCCTATTTGCAATTTGCAACCCTGAACTAATGACTCAACTGTAACCTTTGCCCCGGAGGCCAATTCGACCTGCCATTTAATGCCTTGCCTAGCTGCCACTAGTCCACAATGTTCCACAACTAAAGGAGAAATGAAAGAATCTGATGTGCTTGAGTCAAAGAGAATAGATATACCAATACCATTCAACACACCTGAAGTTTCAACTACAGTGCCTTGATGTTCAGCTTGGCGATTCTCTACTGCTGCAAATACCGATGTGCTCTCCACGCATCTCCCATGTTAGCTCAGTAGTTGGTCTCGACTAAATCTGTAGTACTCCTCGTGGGCACTATCTGCGCTATATGCCCTACATTTGCCCACAGGGAGAAACAACTTGTACCACACATCCACCCTCTAACTTTTTGATGGTGCCTTCATTCTTGGGCTACCCCGAGATGGTGCTGTCTGTGTACTCTGAGCAGGTTGCTCAAAGCGATCCTGTCTAACTCATTGCCAACTACGGTTCCTTCTGCTCTGAGATCTATCACTCTGCTGTGACTGGGGTTTGAACTGCCTAGACTGAGACTGTTGTTGCTGCTGTGGACCACCCTTAGAAGGTGCCCAAAAATTTCTAGAAGTCCCTGATGTTTGAGGTTGCCCACCTCGAGAACCAACCCCTGTAATTGGAGCACTACCTATCTGTACTCCCGTGTGCCCTCCTAAAGCCATAGCTAAATTTTCTTCCACAAGGCGGGCTTTCTCAACTGCCACCTCCATCGTCTTTGGCTCGAAGACACGAACAACACCGCTGATACGGGCATTTAAACCCCTGACAAAATGTTGCACTAGCATAGCCTCATCATCTCCAATACCCGCATACTGCTTGAGCTCATAGAAACGATGCTCATATTGTTCCACGGTCAAAGTCATCTATGTTCATGGAACTCATCCCGGAGTTCTCACGGCTGCCTCCGGTGTTGAGAAAAGAAATCGGAGCCACAGACACCAAAAACAACTCCCAAGTAACCATACTGATGTCAATGTGCAATTTCTGCTCCTCTAGCCTACACCAAGTGGAAGCAAACCCTCTGAGGTGCATGATAGCGCACCTAGCCCTAGTGTTACTGCCGTAGGGATGCATTGCAAAGCATCTATCCAAATCGATCAACCAAGTCTCTGCCTCAAGACCCCCACTAGATCCATCAAAAGTAGGGGGTCGTGCCCTCAATAGATCCCTCATATGACCTGCCACTACTGCCTCCTGCTCAGCTGTGTTTTCCCCACGTCTAGGGGATCTCTCCCTTTCCCTATCCAATCTATGTTCCTCATCCTACCTAGGGCCAAGATGACCCAATAACTCCTCTAACAAATGCTGCAATTGACCACCTAAACCAGGTTGCTCTTGATTTTGACCACCACCTCCTATCGGAATGCTTTGGGAACTCTGAAGTTCCTCACGCTCTGACCCATGTGAGC
>VDFB02228845.1:0-10259 GCA_007258455.2 Sequoia sempervirens
CTCTCTCTCTCTCTCTCTCTCTCTCTCTCTTTGTCTCATTCTTCCCCTCTCCCTTCCCCCTCCTAATTATCTCTCCCTCACTCTCCCCTTTTTCCCCTCCTCCCCTCTGAATTCCCCTCTCTCTCTCTACAAGATAAAAGATAAGAGAGCTACTCAGAGAGTCATTACAACTGCCCTAGTAAGCCATCAATTGAAAAAAGCTCACTTTATGAGACAAACTTGTATTGATTTTGACATAAATCATAAAACTTTGGATAGAGAACTTGAAAGAAGAGAAAGAATAGATGATCCTCTTCAAAGTGATACATGGGATTTTTCTGCGAGGCTTCCACATGTTGATAAGAAGCTAACTAATAATGTAAAACAAGTAATTCAAAAATTTTGGCATGATAACTCTAGAGTATCACCCAATGCAAAGGATGTTTTAAAGTTAAGAATTGGAAATCAAGACCGTACACCACATCCTAAACATTTCTTGGAATCAAGCCAAACAATGTTGTTCAAAAAATTTATTGAATCACATCCAAATATTGAAATCTCGCAAAGGACTTTTGAATGTTTGAAGCCATTTTATTGTATGCCTCTTAAAATTTGTAATACTTGTTGCAAATACCAGGTGGATTTTTCAATGTACCATGAACTATTTTGCTATATCCATTCTATTTTGCATACTAATGAAATGTTGCAGGAGTGTGGTGCAATGCATCTTCCGAAATCATCAAGGGATTTGTTAGATATTTTTCTATGTTCTAGAGATGATGGTTGTTTTTTCTATAGAAATGATTGTTTAAATGCAAAGTGCTCATAATGTGGTGGCTTGTCAAAGTTTGTTCAATGTTTTCATGAGGGTTCTGAACATGAATTTGGAAAGAAGCTTGTTGAGAAAAAGAGATATGAGATAGTCGAATATACTTTGCAGAGTGGAGGTGAAGGTTCTAGATGTGAGTTGGTTTCAAAAGAATGCAGGGTTGCTAATTTTATTTTAGATTTTAAGGACAATCTCTTCTACAAGTATGCAAGGCATAGTCATAGGTCTCAGTGGTTGGATCAACAATTTAGAATGTGTAAGGAATCTTTTCCGATTGGCACTATTATATCAGTGGTTGATTTTTCAAAAAACTACACATTGCAACAACAAAATGAGGTGCAATCTCAGTATTACAATTCCATTCAAATTGCTATATTTGTCCACATAATATTTAGACATGCACTTGATAGTATAGAGGAGGATCAAAATATAATAAGAGAGTATCATTTTTATATGAGTGATGATAGATCTCACTCATCCAAGTATGTCCAACATTGTGTTTGAGAATTTTTTTGAGTTGTTGCAGGAGCATGATATAGCAATGGGCCGACATCTCATTTGGTTAGATAACTACATAGGTCAATTCAAGAATGCTCATATGTTTTATTGGTTGAGTAGAATGCATGTAGAGAGGGGTGTACCTCATATTTGGAGTTTTTTTTAAGCTGGGCATGGGAAAGGGGAGCATGATGGAGCAAGCGCATGTGTAAAAAGAGCTCTAGTTAAGGAGCAATTGAAGATTTTAGGAGAAAAAATTAGTGATGCACGTTCTATTGTTGATTGGTGTAGTTTAGCATTGTCACAGGGAGGGACACTTGATTCAACAGTGCACAAATTATTTTGGTTGGTTGAGGAGGGTATAGTGGGAGGCAGATTGGATTGTCATACAATCAAAGATTCTTCAAAGATGCATTCATTTAGAAGCTCAAATGCAAGCACATGGACCATTTGGACATGAGATTTGGCTTGTTTTTGTCAGAGTTGTATTCGGGCAAGTAGTGGGATCAATGCTATCTTCAAGCGGAGCGGGTGGGACGCTACGGGTTCCACAAGATTCAAATCCATTATCTCAAACAATATCCATGAGTAGAAATGACATAATGGAAAGTTCGCTTGATTACTTAATCACTTTTAGATCTACGACACTTAACATGCTTTTGCAAGCACAAAATTCACAAGGGAATGAAGAGAGATCAAACTATTGGTTGGCTCGATGTGTGCGTGTAAAGCATAAGCTAACACAACCGATGGAAGATGATGATGGGTTCATGTTTCCTACAGCCCGGCCAGGTTGCAAAAACTTGGTTGCAAACATATATGATTAGAAAGAATGGCATACCTATATTTGAAGACTACGAGAAACACAAAACCATTCTCATGTATTCGCACCTTGTTATAGAAACAAATGTTAAGTTGTTGAAGTATCATGCCAGACCAAAGACAAAACAACTATGGACACTTAGTAATGCTAATCATGAAGCAATATTGGATACTCTTAAGCAAAGAGATGACCCTTTAGGCACACTTGAATAGCATTTTCAAGAATGGAAGGTAAAATGCTTAGGTTCATTATGGTTAAGTTCATTATAATTTAATATAGATTTGTTAGTCTAACCATCTTTCTATTGTGACAATATAGATTTCTCATTTGAAAAATTTTATGATATTTTTGGCACGATTGATCATGGACTTCGGCCGCTACAATAGCCACCATCCTTTCGCAGAGGTAATAATGCTAAAGATCAAATTTACAACACGCACGTCATCCCACCTCACACCTGTTTAGATTAATATAGATTTTTTAGTCTAACCATCTTTTCTATTGTGACAATATAGATTTCTCATTTGAAAAATTTTGCGATATTTTTGGCACGATTGATTATGGACTTGTTGCTACAATA
Source organism: Sequoia sempervirens (assembly GCA_007258455.2). Taxonomy (NCBI): domain Eukaryota; kingdom Viridiplantae; phylum Streptophyta; class Pinopsida; order Cupressales; family Cupressaceae; genus Sequoia; species Sequoia sempervirens. Next base: position 2,710 of record VDFB02228845.1, read on the forward strand.
GCCAGCTTCGATCCTTTCAGAGAGGTATGCGAAAGATTACAGTAATATAGATTTGTTATTCTAAGCATTTTTTATAGTTTGCATTACCAATTCATCATCATTCTCAAGTTGTTTAAATTAATATAGATTTGTTAGTCTAACCATCTTTTCTATTGTGACAATATAGATTTTTCATTTGACAAATTTTGCGATTTTTTGGCACGATTGATCATGGACCTGCTGCAACAATAGCCAGCTTTGATCCTTTCGGAGAGGTATGCAAAAGATTATAGTAATATAGATTGGTTATTCTAAGCATCTTTTCTATTGTATGTATTTTAACTACTAGCTTGATGGTTTGTACAGGTGCTTGTCAGTCCAGAAAGTGAACATACTTTGTGGAAGATCATACATGGATGCCTCCAATAGGAAAAATTTGTAAAATTTCAATTTTGAAATGTGAAACAATGTAAGAAGGGCATAACTGTGTATTGAGACAATTCTATAGTAACTTATTATTATTAATCGAGCTACAATAAGAGGTTTTCTTCCTGGTTCTTTCCTACTAGTATGCTCGTTTGAACCAGGTCTTGTAATATCTCCTATTTATATATAATAAATTACATTCATTAAGTTCATATATAACTTTGACATCTACTATGCTCTTGTCCACATGAAGAGTGCACCATACATGGTAGACATGTATTGACCCTCTATTGGAGGCCTAAATAGATACTTGTATAAATTCTTCTCATATACCAGGTATAGAAAGAGAACCATACCATAAATATAGTTGAGTACACAATACTCTACAAATAGTGTTTTATGTAATGTAAAGTTAAAGACTTTTCCCGTTCAAAATATCCTTTTAGATCCTAGCCTAATATTTTTTACAATTCCATTTAGGTTATAAAACAACTTGTAGGTTTTATCCATTTGTTCTCCTTATATTGTATCTTAATCCCTTAATATGAGAGTATGTTGAAAAACAAAATTATATCTAATGTCTTCTCCAAATTAAGAATGTAAATATGTAGTCCTTTTAAAAGAACAATAAAACATGGGACTAATTTCTTCATCAAACCCTTTAAGAAAATTTAATGTGTATAATGCTAAATAACACATATTATATTATAGATTCCAAAAAATATATCAACTATAAGATATTCTCTTCACTTCATATAATTTGATAATAGAATATCCCTTGATCCTATCTAAATGTATTAGAAAACACAAATCATTAAAAATTAGGTTATAATATGTATCTTAGTCATCTAGTCAAGGTATTAAATTTACCAAGACTTACTAAAGTTAGAGGGAAAGAGGTTTAAACTGCAAGATATAATGTTATTCAAACCTCTTTAACTCTTGTGATTGCACAATAATAAGGTTTGTAGGTGTGAATGATAATAGCATGTGGCATAAGCATATTGAAAAGAGTTGATCTCAACATAAGGAATAAAACTAGATTCTTTATCATACTTAACCTATCACCTTGATGGTAGTTTCTTAGAACATGGTTTTATTATTATTATTATATTGTAATACTATTTAAGATGACAATTACAATTAAAGATGATGTTGTTATAACCTACACAACACAATTACAATTAAAGATGATGTTGTTATAACCTGCGCAAGCTTGATCCAACCTTTTAGCACTAACAATTACAAGAGGATCATCCCTGGCATAAACGTACCCATACAGATGTGTTGGAACATTCTGTTTGGTCGTACGAGTTGCGGAATGAAAGTTGCACCACTTTGCAACTTTACATTGGTTGCATCTGACAACTTTTCCCTCCACTGAAAAGTCATCACCACAGGAAAACGCCTCTGAGATAGAAAAAATAGAGAGAGGTTTTTGTACATGGTCCCAACACGATCTCATAGCCTCTAACGAAGATTTTGTATGCCCCATGTTCTTTGAGAAATAGCCCTTCAAATATTGCTTCCTTTTAGCATATGGACTCTAAAGGGAAATCATTAGTCCAATGTAGCTTAGAGTGATTCGGCGTATTTGGGTGCAAAAAAGGACCATCCCTAGCATAAACGTACCCATACGAACATGTTGGAACAGTCTGTTTGGTTGTACGAGTTGCAGAATGAAAGTTGCACCACTTTGCAACTTTACACTGCTTGCATCTGACAACTTTTCCCTCCACTGAAAAGTCATCACCATAGGAAAATGCCTTTGATATAGAAAAACTGAGAGAGGTTTACGTAGATGGTCCTAACATGATCCCGTAGCCTCTGACAGAGTGTCTGTATGCCCCATGATCTCCGAGAAATAGCCCTTCAAATATTGTTTCCTTTTAGCATATGGACTCTTAAGGGAAATCACCGGTCCAATGTAGCTCAAAGTGATTCAGCATATTTGGGTGCAAAAGAGGACCATCCCTAGTGTAAACGTACCCATACGGACATGTTGGAACAGTCCGTTTGGTTGTACGAGTTGCGGAATGAAAGTTGCACCACTTTGCAACTTTACACTGCTTGCATCTGGCATCTTTTCCCTCCACTGAAAAGTCATTACCACAGGAAAATGCCTTTGAGATAGCAAAAATTGAGAGAGGTTTACGTAGATGGTCCCAATATGATCTCATAGCCTCTGACGGAGTGTCTATATGCACCATGGTCTCTGAGAAATAGCCCTTCAAATATTGCTGCCTTTTAGCATTTTGGACTCTTAAGGGAAATCGCCGGTCCAATGTAGCTCGGAGTGATTCAACATATTTGGGTGCAAAAGGGGACCATAACTAGCATAAACGTACCCATACCGACGTGTTGGAACATTCTGTTTGGTCATACGAGTTGCGGAATGAAAGTTGCACCACTTTGCAACTTTACACTGCTTGCATCTGGCAACTTTTTCCTCCACTGAAAAGTCATCACCACAGGAAAATGCCTCTGAGATAGCAAAAACTGAGAGAGGTTTTTATATATGGTCCCAACATGATCCCATAGGCTCCAACGGAGAGTCTGTATGCCCCACAATCTTCGAGAAATAGCCCTTCAAATATTACTGCCTTTTAGCACTTTGGACTCTTAAGGGAAATCATCGGTCCAATGTAGCTCAGAGTGATTCGGTGTATTTGGGCGCAAAAGAGGACCATCCCTAGCATAAAATTACCCATATGGATGTGTTGGAACAGTCTGTTTGGTCATACGAGTTGGAAAATGAAAGTTGCACCACTTTGCAACTTTACATTACTTGCATCTGGCAACTTTTCCCTCCACTGAAAAGTCATCACCATAGGAAAATGCCTCCGAGATAGCAAAAAGTGAGAGAGGTTTTTGTAGATGGTCCCAACATGATCCCATAGCCTCTGACAGAGTGTCTGTATGCCCCATGGTCTCCGAGAAATAGCCCTTCAAATATTGCTAACTTTTAGCACTTTGGACTCTTAAGGGAAATCGCCGGTTCAATGTAGCTCAAAGTGATTCGGCGTATTTGGGTGCAAAAGAGGACCATACCTAGCATAAACATACCCATATGGATGTGTTGGAATATTCTGTTTGGTCGTACGAGTTGCGGAATGAAAGTTGCACCACTTTGCAACTTTACACTGCTTGCATCTGGCAACTTTTCCCTCCATTGAAAAGTCATCACCATAGGAAATGCCTCCGAGATAGAAAAAACTAAGAGAGGTTTTTGAATATGGTCCCAAGACAATCCCATAGGCTTTGACAGAGAGTCTATATGCCCCATGGTCTTTGAGAAATAACCCTTCAAATATTGCTTCCTTTTAGCACTTTGGACTCTTAAGGGAAACTAGTGGGCTAGAGTTAACTTCTTCACAAACTTGGTTTGAAGTAATTTCATTCTTTTTTGTGCATTTGAGAGACATTTTGACTGGAGGTCAGTCTATGAGCCCTATTCTATGATATTACAAAAAGGTATTGTGGACCTATATTAAGCTACCACTCTCAATATCATACAAATTGAACCCTGGCATCAATAGACTCTATATATCAAGCTACCACAATTCTGTTGATGTTAGCAGCTTCATCGATCTCTTCCAGCCATTCCAACACATGAAAAAGCTTGGAAAAGAGAGAAGGAAGTCCTCCAGCAAAGAGGAGAGTAGAAACCGCTTCAAGAGTAAAACATGGCACTTGCTAAGACTAAGCCCGCCCAGCCATACAAAAGTGGCATACAATATAGCAAAGTCCGCTAGCAATACATAAAGGAAAGTCCGCCCTTGTTTGTTGGCACAAACACTCAGCAAATCCTGCCCATGTTAAGAAAGGGATGTGTCAAACATGATTGAAGTCCACCACATGTCTTGGCCATGAAACTTGACAAGGTCCACGCTTACCAAAGAGTGACATGGCATAAAAGATGGAATCTTGCCAAATCCACTTCAAGGGTATAATGAGTGTCCCCACTTAGAAGAATATGAACATGGAAAGTGAATGAGTGAAGTCCGCTCAGCATGTTATGTCTGAAATGGCAAGAGAAAAGAGGAAGTTTGCCAGCCTTAAAGTGAATTTGAGCTCGCCCCTCATTTGTAAAGGGTGGAGATAGTGTATAGAATTGTTGTGATAGATTATTTCTGATAATAAAAGCTCTTATGCATGATTTGATTTGAACCACTTTTATTGTCAAATAGTGTGCATGGTTGCATAACTTTTCCACCATAGATTGGAGATAGATTAGAATTAGATTACACTTGGAATAAAATTTGCCTAAAGTTAGCTTGAGCTTACTCTGTGGATTCTTAACTTTTATCTGGATAAATATTGTTTGATTGGAAGGTATTTATTCATGATATGAAAACCATAAGCACATTTCTTTGAAGACTGCAATGGCTTTGCATAGTTGGCGCAATTCCTACATGGTGAAACAAAGTTTGGTTTTGTTTCACCAGGTCAATACCGTCTCTTGAATTCTTAGGAAGTAAATTATAACTTCTAACCCCTTGTCTCCTTTTTTAGTTTGTTTGATCTGCAACCCAAATAAAAGAGCTTCATTTTCCAAACCTCCATTGTGAATTGAAAAAATTCAATGCTTTAGGTGTGATAAGTTTGGTCACTTTTCCTAACGTTGTTCAGATAGACCTAAGCATCAAGCCTCTGTTGCAGATGTAGATGATGTTTCTCCATAGAAGAATGAATATTTTTTTTGCTCAGCATTGTCAAGCAATGTACCCACTGACACCAACACTTGGCTGATTGATAGTGGTTTTCTCAGAAAAAGGGAGTTGATTATGAAGAAACATTTGCTCCTGTTGCTCGTTACACAAGAGGATGGAAGATTCATCAAATGGACGTGAAGACAACTTTTCTCAATGGCGTGATTGAGGAAGAAGTTTGGTTTTGAGGTTCATGGGAAGGAGTCACATGTGTGTAAGCTGAAGAAGGCCTTGTATGGTCTTAAGTAGGCTCCTCGTGCATGGTACGAAAGGATTGATCGGTACCTGTCTAGTTTGGGCTTCTCGAAGAATGATGTTGATTCAAATCTCTACTTCAAGGTAATCAATGGTGATGCATCAATATTGGTACTAATTCATGCTTCTAGGCTACATATATATATATATATATATATATATATATAATTTTTACATGTTTCCTCCATTGTTCGGCCCCTACACCGCAAGTAAATGGTTGCATAGTGTGTGGAATGAGGGGGCAGCAGGCCTGTAATTGAAATCTTTTCATCTATCAACATCTAGTTGTTACTTATGCAATGTGAAGCAATGCTTTGAGTTTGAAAGATGTGCAATGCAATGTAATCAATAATATGAATAAATTTTTAATTATTAGTTATGTATGAAGTAATCGCGATAACTCCGCTTAGGTTGACTTTGTAAAAACTATATTGTAATTGAAATTTTTCATCTATCAAGATTCAGTTGTTACTTTTATGCAATGTGAAGTAATGCTTTGAGTTTGAAAGATGTGCAATGCAAATGTAATCAGCAATATGAATAAACTACATAATATAACCATTCTTTTTATGCTATTGTAAATCAAGATATTTAACCATTGCTCACTTGATTAAAATTTCAAAGAGTTTAATTATGTACATGAGGAGGCAATTAAATTTTGATTGTCAACTTCTATATATGAAATTATCCAATAATCAAGTGTATGTCCATATACAAAAATGGCATCAACGCCAACTCAAACAAAATTTTACAATATGTGGCATATGCCATCTCGGTATCTATTCAATATTTACATGCCAAAATGTCTATCTCATCCTAAACTACTGGTGGATCATCAAGATGGAGTCTCTTTGAATCACTTGTTGCCTCTGAAGGTAGCTGCACAAGAAAAAGTCAAACCACTGTAATTGAGATTAGTTATACTATATAATTTAAAATTGAATAATCAACATCAAAATCAATATACATTAAATTATAATTGAACTCTAAAATTTTAATCTTGATTACCTAAAATATATGTCTCTTCAAAGGGTCAGGAGTCCTAGAATATGCCGCTCTCAAAGAACCGACCAAACCATCTTTTGTAATTTCAATCTATATAGGTGAACAAAAACATAAAAGTGATCCAAGTTAGCATACAATTGTCAGTAATAGGAACATATAAATACTAAACACAAAATAAAATGAACACATACTTCTTTAGGTTGATCTTTTTCTTTATCTCCTTTAGGTGTTTTGACACCTCCTCCTTGAGGTGCTTCAACACCTACTCCTTCAAGTGTTCCTATACATACTGCTTCAGGTGTTGTGTCACTTGTCAACAAGGATGTATACCTCATAATTCCCTGCACATAAAAATGACAAGTACATATGAAACTACCAATCTATGTCGATGTATGTATAATCAATATAAAATCTTAAAATTCTTAATTCAATCAAATTTGAGTTCAATTACCTTCCCCTTATCCAACATTGCACTTCCATAATCTGGACAAGGCTACACCTCGCTCGCACAAGGTATTTCCTACAAGAGGAAAATAAGATAAACATACAAGTTATTATATAATTTCATTAATGACAATTCAAATGACAAGAAAGTATATAATAAATAAATGTAAATGAGTGAGTGCAAAAATATATACTGTGTGTGTGTCGAGGCCAAATGAAATGGCCCTTAGGGTGCTATCCATCACACGCGGTCACTCTCCTTGACATCAACCGCTAAATAGACCATGTAAATAAAATGGCAGTACATTATGTCACCCCTATTAATATTCATTTTAAAAAAATGCAAAGTTAAGGAAATTCACAACTTAAATTTACCGTATCAATTATTCCATTGTCCCCCTCTCTAGCAAGAGAGGAATCTATACGGTGTGCTCCACTCCCCTGCATCTGATCTATAATGTCCACATCATGGAAGTCATAATAGGAAGTGTCCAAGGGATGCTCGACAAGCTGTACAAGAGGACCCAAGCATATCTGGCGGCACATGGAGCAAGTATGTGGTACACAAAATATGAATCTTAACGAGGATGATAAAGAAAGACTCTAGCCATCACCAACATCACCAGAATGTGGCTGAGCTACTACAGAAGCATGCGAAACCAAAAGACCACTCAAAGAGTGAATAGCATGGATAGTCTATGTGGCCGCATCCTGCATAATATCTGGATG